>JAZGTH010000033.1:2195000-2400000 GCA_036877525.1 Chromobotia macracanthus | reverse complement strand
CAATTTTGAATTTTACTTGTGACAGGTCTGGGTTTTTGTTGATCTCTAGTTTATATAGGTTATATCACTAGGTGCACAGATGTAACCACTAGGTGGTGATGTTGCAGAAGAAATCAAATCAAACTATATGACACAATCTATTACGTAATAATAAATAAATAGATGCTGTTTTAATTTAACATTGTAAAGCTTCTGCAGTTATAGTTATATATAAAAACTACAGTTATGATTGTTGGATTAAAACAAGCACTGAATTCCAGTATGGAGCTATATGGAGAAAAACATTTTTGTCATTTTTGGTTTGGGTTGGTTGAATCTTTAAGGCTTCATTGTTTCGGGTTTGAAAAAAATACATTTTTGAGATAAACAGCAGACCTGCTCCACAAGATGAAGTTTTCAGACTGTATGATACTCTCAAATATGATAAACATTTTGTGAGGGACCTTCCTTGTGTATAAAGAAACATTAAACGCTGCAATCCATCACTTTCGCCTCTCTACCGACATCTGTTTGAGACATTAGAAATTGCAGGTTACTGTACATACTTTTGAAGCCAAAATGAAGCCAAAGTATCATTTAGGATCAACCACATACTGTATTCATTAAGCAGAGGCTTTTATCCAAATCGAATGTCAAACAAGATATGAAATTAGTGTTTCTGTTTACAGGAGTACCGTATACTGAATCCTGGTATCACATTGTATACACTTTTGGATTGTTAAATTCATTGGGTGGTTTTCTAGTCCATCACATCCCTTAAAATACATTAAAGGAGCAAGCAGGACCAAGGGCTTGTGGGGAAAAGTTTATTGAAGGTGATACTGTAGCACAGGTCCTCTAGAGCTATAAATGATTGTTTAGAAAACCTTCCTATACTCTTAACCCTTTAACATACTGTCTGTGTGAGACACATTTTACATTTACATTTAGTTATTTATGATACTGTATATATACATAGATGCAATATGAATCATTTGGTTTACACCTTCACAAAGATGTTGATAACACCTAACAATAATCACTTTAAATCTAAAACAGCTTATAAAAGTGAGAAATACAATTACAATACAAGATGTTTGTCCTAAGGAAGCAATAATATAAGTTCTACATAGTTTCAACAACAACAAATTAGACATATTTTAATATATAAAGTTCATCTGTTGGTGTGGACATTTATATGACGTCAATAAACAACTTCAGGTTGTGAGGTCACTTCATATTTACATTTGTGCACATGCAGATGCATTTTTTCAAAGTGACTTACAGTGCATTTAAGCTACACATTAGTATGCATGTTCCCTGACAATCAAACACATGATTGATTAATGCAATGCTCCACCAGTTGAACGACAGGAAAACCTCAGAGAGGATGGCGTAACTTCAGATAGGTGTCGCCTCTTTCCATTACTGTAAGATCTCCTACATTCCTCCCCCTAACCCTTTAGGGTGAATGATACTGTGATTCAAGCCTGGGTAAAGAAAAGGGAGCATGACACAGATGAGTTATGAACTCATATTTACATTTATTCATTTAGCACATGCTTTTATCCACAGCGACTTACAAAGCGAGCGAGAAGAACCAAGGAACTCCCATTTAGATTTAGTGAATGTTTGTATGGTAATTTCTGTGTGTGCATTACTGTTTCCTGTCAGTTCATATTTGTTAAATGTATTTAAAAACAATTTATGGATGTTAATTAGGTTTTTGCATGTACTTGCCTTCTTGCCCGTCTTTCTTTGCAGTAGTAGAAAGCTACACCTGCGGCTACACAGCTGATCATCAACAGCCATACAACAGTAATAACAATGCTAGTGTAAACAGTTGTGGACAGCTGTGATTCTGCGATTCACGAAAATAAAACAGTTAAAAAATAATATGATGCAGTATAAAGTTAAAATACACTTTTTGAAAACCATTATCATGATGTAAGCAGACCCTCAATATGTTTTTGTTATGACTTAAAATGTCTGTTCATTCTTCATGAAATAATTGTATGACTTCAGATGACTTGGAAAGTCAAGGACTGTTATTTATTATTTATACCAGGAATATATTTAGTCACTTTCTGAGAGCACAACTCAAATTATGATTTAAATTAACAGTTATTACAGTATAACAAACAAAGCCATTCAATAAATAATAATTGCTATTGCTCTCCTACCTGAATATGTCTGGCAGACATCAGTGATGTTGAGATGTTGAGTCTGGTTTCTGACTGGATTCTTCAGCACACAGCTGTATGTGTTGTTATCCTTATATTCCACCTCCAGAGGTAGAGAGAGTCTGATGTTGAGATCAGACGCACTGATGTTGAGATCAGACACACTGATGCTGGAGAATAAACTGTTTTCTTTGTACCAGGAGAGAGTCACATGTGTCACATTCATCACTGAACACACTAACACACATTTGGAGCTTGAAGATCTTTCTGATGATGAAGAACATTGTGAAGAGTCACGAGTGATGACAGGAACAGGCAGATGAGCTGGAAAACCAAAGAGAAACATGTAAGAAATATGTCTGGAAGATGTTTCTCGCATTCATGTCACCAGGTTTGTTTAGCTCTCATTTTATATCAAGAACATGTATCAGTAAACATATCAGTATTTTTGTCATTAAATTTGTAATGATCAAACTCACCATAGACAGAAACACTGAATCTCTTGTATGAGGTTTCTCTGTTGATGATAGTTAGTTTATACAGTCCAGAGTTTGTGATTGTGATGTTTGTGATGGTCAGAGATCCAGTCTGATAGTTCAGCTTCAGTTTGTCTCTGAATCTCCCATCATCAGTATCATATATTGAGCTAAAATTAGCCTGTTTAAATATTTGAGCTATAAGAGTCTCTTGAGGTACAAACGTCCACATTATGTGATGATGTGTCAGTATTTCAGTAAGATCAGTGTGTAGAGTGACAGAATCTCCCTCCATCACTGACACTGTCTTCACTTCATCTCTATCAACACCAAACACACCTGAAACAGAGATTTTATACAATTCACACCTGTAGATTAAAGGCAGAGCAGGTGATGTTTTCCAGAAACATTTTCTGTTATGCAGGTTGAAAGTCTCTTCGTAACCTGATAGGTTGGTAACTTGCTTTCTGTGCATTACTACATTAATAGTAATTCTGTATACAGACACACCCAGTGTAGGTTGTTCACTTTCATAAATGCGGAAGTGTTAAACGTAGCTTTAATACTTCAATATTACTCAGAAAAAGGAGTTTTGTGATAAAAAGTCGTGCTCCAATACTCGTGTGTAAAGTGTAGTGAAATACTTACTAGTGCTCATCATGAAAAGCAGCCATACGAGAACATGAACATGTTTTCTTCTGAGGGCGCATTGAAACATCTCGCAAATCATCGGGATGAAGAATTAAAAAGTGAAGAAAACGAGATACCAAAAAATGCAAGAAAAAGCACAGACGTCCTCAGAGGATTATTAAGGAACTTCCTGAATGCTGAACCCGTCTTCAGGTCCTGCTCTTCGGTCACATCTCACGCACATCCCCGCCTGCAGGTTCAGCACGTACCGACACATCAGGTGTTCAGCTCGGCTTATCAAACTGAATGTGTTTCATTTCAGCTGTTTGCTGATCTTACCTTAAACAATCTGCCAGCCTGACAGAAAAGGTTTTGGGGACACAAACGTACAAGCATTTTGTACAAACAGAAATGCAGGAATTTGGTAGTAAAAAAAGCTTAAAAAACACTTAAAAACTTACAACACAACAGCCCTAGTAGAAAGGGCAAAATAAGCAGAGTGTAAGTCATTTTTCAACAGTCAGGAGACTCAGTTTGGTCCTTCTTTGTCTAAAACACAGAAGACAAGAACAGAAAGCTTAAATGTTAATATTTATATATAAATATTAACATATAATAATATTTAAATATAACATTAAATATAATATATAAATGTTATGCAGAAAACGGTGCATAACATTTATATTAACAACATGTGGATGTACTGATATGTATTTTTTTTTTGTGCTTGTAAAGATTGGTGTATTACTTCAAAGTGCAGTTCTGTTACATTTCTCTTTTTAAATTGTACTTTTATGTTTAATTGTAAATTATGCATTTTACTTTAAACATTAGGAAGCTACAGGTTATAATACTGGTGATTAACTAAATATCTGAAGTTCATTCGCATACAGTATCTCAGCAACCATGATGATGATGTCAGTCTGACCGCCTGGGAGGAGTCAGAGCTGTTAACCCCTCCCCTTCAACAGTCAGTCCACTGCATGGTTGAAACACCTACTTTTCCCAGCAGATAAACAAGCTTCCCCAATTTTCCCAGTTTCACTCTCAGTTATGTCACAACACTGAAGTTGGACTTCCCTTTTCTAGTGGTTGATATTTAGAAAATACACATTTTCTCGTGTTACTTAGATATTAGAAATGGCCTAAAACTGATAATATATCAAAGTAGCGAGATGGCTGATGATCTGGACTGGAAACGTTTCATTAACCGAGGAATGATATCAGATTTTTACTGTATTGAATAATTACAGAGAAGCAGTCAGGGGTGAGAAATGGCTTTCAGACTGATCATGTGACCAAATGCAAAATGAAAGAATCAAAACTGTTTTAATGTGTGTATTTGAGAGATTAAATAGGTTTAATTTCCCAAAATAATGTCACACAGAAGAAACTAATACGTTTGTTACTCAACAAATTACTGGCAGTATTTAAAAAAATAAAATTCAGCTACCTTCAATAATAAACAAGCAGCAATTTAACTGAGTTCATAAATGTGAATAATTAAAAATAGGCAAACTAACTACAAAATATTTATGAGAACATTACACACAAACAGTTCAGCGGAGAGGAATAAACAACAGATTACTATGAACGGATCAAATTAGTTAGTTTTGGTTACCTACATCTTGAAAATCAAAATGGTATCACCTACGTAAAAATGTTAAACACTTAACCCTCTGTTTTAATATAGATCAGCACATTTTAACATTTCATACAAAGCAAAACACATTAATAACCCAAATTATAAGACAGAATTGATGCCACATACACAATAAGATTGAAGAATAGCAGTTTTTCTCACCTGTGTTTAGCAGCTAAGGGCAAGAACTTTGTCCTCTAAAACTATACAAAAATGAAAACTTAAAAACTTTCCTGTATGTAGCCGTGCTTTCCATCTGCTGATGTGACTGTGGTTTGAGCGGTTTCTGTCTGGTGATATTTTCATGTAAGGACAAAGCGACTGCCTTCAGAGTTTTTTATGATAATAACATTAATGTCTTTTTTCTTTAACATGCAATGTGCACTATATCTTAAATAGCCACCCTCATTCCTTAACCAAGGCCAACATTTCACAATGAATTTGCATATATACAAACTTTTTTATTTTCTTTTTCCCATCACTTCTCTTTGCAGAGAGACACAAACGGGAAGTTTATAAAGTCTCTTATAACCTGTCTTAACCTGTTACCCTGTTAGTGTAGTTGTGCTCTTTCAAACATCACCAGCAGAGGGAGACATACAACCACATTGTAAACTAGATGAATGAATTACCATCACATTCAGACTCACAGCTACAGGAAACGTTCTCAAACGTTCTCTCAATGTTATCAAAACGTTCTTGCAGTGACGTTAGTAGAAAGTTTTTAACGTTATATATCGTATCAGTTATCAAAACGTTATTCTTAAGTTAGTGGAACCTTTCAAAAATGTGTACAGAATTAAAATATACATAACCAAACGTTAATACAACGTCTAAAAAACTGAAAGCTTTCACAGAGGAAAAGAAGATGTGGTTTATTGTACATCTTATTATTCATCTTCAGTGTCTTGAAAAACAAAACAGAAACTCCAGATAAAGTTACAGTCTTCAGTCTTGATTCTCGTGATGTTTTGTGGGTTAACTGGTTTCTGCTTCTGTTTTTTGTTACTTTCTTGTTTTAAAATGTAAAAGTTTAAAGTTTGTTTTACTTTTGTTACTTCCATATTGTTAAACAATACACATTTTCTGTAAGTCAACAATTAGTTATGTATTAGTCTAATGTATTAGACTAATTACAGTATGCATGCATGACATCATCATAAGACATGAATAATTTTGGACTGAATTATTGAGGAAGTTACTTTGTGGAAATCTGTTATTTAAGGCATGTCTAGGCACAATTATGTTAGAAATGCAGAATAAGTTAATGCAAACATCAAGACACTTATTTTGTCCAGTGAAACACTTTTCATATTTTATTTATTAAAGTAAGAAAACACACATTCAAGGCTGTTTTAAACAACAAGCCCCCCAGACATCCATTTGTGTTTGTGCTCTTTGAGTCTGAAGTGATAATTATAAAACGTTTATAGTGATAACTATAAAATGCAAAGGCCTGGTTTCCCATACATGGCTCAGATTAAGTATTAAGACATTTAAGAAGCTTTCATGAACATGTCTTAGAATAAAACATTACTGTTGTGCATCCTAAGACAAAACAACGGCACTGATGTATTTTAAGGCATGTCAGTACAAGCTGCTTTCAGATAAGCCAGTTTAAACATAACTCGCCTGAGAATGTGTTGTGGTTCTGCTCAATTCATCTGAGGCCTGTTTCAGCAAAAACACATCCAACATCATCTGTTGGTTATCTGGTGCGATCAAACCTACAACATGATCCAGAAGATGCTTCCACATCTACTCAGTCACAAGAATCAACTGAGCTGTAAATGTGACTCAGTAACCTCAAAAATGAGGTTAAATTAGGTAAAAATGTGCTTAGAAATGCTTGTCTCAATACATGAAATATATTAAACATATATCTACAAAATACATCCTGTCAAATGCACAAATGTTACAAATCAATTAAAAAGTGTGAAAATTATACTTTTTGTATTCCACAAACGTCAATATAAAAACCATAATATAAAAACACAAGTTAGTTCAGTTAGTTTTATAAGGATAAAACTACAGATAACTGACATCAATACTAAACACTAGAAACATTATTGTTCATGTTTCGCTGGTTTGGCAGTAAACAGATGTTCCACTGAGCTCAGTTTTAAAGAACAAGCAGGTACATGTTCTGTGTAACAGAACTGAACACAACAGCAGGATAATGCAGCTGAACTGATCAGTTGATTGTGTGCTTGCACAAATCACACCACCGTCAAAAGTGTAGAATCACTCGACTGAAATGTTTCTTACAATCTTCATAAATGTTTTAATCTGAAGTGGTTTGCTTAAATGTTTACAATTATTATTGTAGACACAAATATCATTTGTGCCAACGTAAAAAAAAATCTGGCCACGTTAAATATACTAAAATATAACATCTGATTTCTGTTATTTGATAGTTTTAATGAGTGTCCTATTATTCAAAAATGAATGAATGAGTGATTCTAAACTTTTGACCAGTGGTGTATAATCCATCAGTTAGTCAGCTGGTTTAGGGCTGTTTTTGGTTAACTAGTGAAAAATGAGCTCTGTTCCTTTAACTATTAAAGTAAAGATATACTGTTAATATATTCAATATCAAACTGTGCTCAGAGCAGTGTATGCTGGAGAAGATGTTAATACTGGAACAGAGATCAAATACAAAAACATTTTTAGAGCAAGTTAATCCTTTCAAGACGGGGCAGGCAATGACGAGATTAAACATGTTTGATTACAGCTTTTTAATACTTGAGTACACTACATGTTCTTCATCATCCTTTATCTGTAAAAAATCAGACAGGAAATGAAGCATGAGAAACAACAATGCTGAATACAGTACAGAAGTTGTGAGGTATTAAAATGAATGTGACCCCAGACAGTATCTGGACAGTAATCTGTCACTGCGTTAAACAACATATCAAAACAGGTGGCACATTTTAAAGGGATAGTTCACCCAAAAACATTCTTCCATTATTTACTTACTTTCACGTTATTTTTGAGGTACTTTGGTAACTGGACAGCAGTGGCACTCATTGACTTCTGTTGTATGAACACAAAACCTCACACAAATATCTGCTATTGTGTCCCGCAGATGAAAAGTCATACAGGTTTGGAATGACATGAGGGTGAGTAAATGATGGAAATTCATTTATTTTTGGGTGAACTTTCCCTTTAAGTGTACAAATACTTTCTGGGGCCGCTATCTTATGAAACATCATAATTCAGCAGCGCAAGTGTCAGTAAAACTGAAGCAGACAGATTGTCATGGCAACAATGACATCACACATGGAGCTGTGCTACCAACACACAGCACATGAGCAGCACATGAACCTTCATGATCTTCATGTACATGGTCTTCATAAACCTTCATGTAGTACAAGTATCCATACTGCACTCACACATACTATATAGAACATACTGTTGTAACAGGAAGTAAGTACATACTTCAAATTTAGTGAGCTATGTACCGTCACAGTACGTGGTGTCAGATGCAGGGCTTCCTTCATTGGTTTTCTGATCATCATGAACACACAGAGGCAAAAGCAGAAAAACAACCACCCAGCTAACAGGGAACGTTTTCAGAACATTGGCTAATGTTTCCGAAAGTTTTACTCAAAGTTACTTTTTACTCAAGAATCATACAGATCACAAATGTTATTCCTAAATTGCTAGTGAACATGTAAAAGTGATAAAGAATTTAAAAATGTTTGAATAATGTTCTTATATCCAAGCAATAGTTTTAACACAATAGATGTCTTGAACAATCCTAGAATTCAAAATAACTTTTTAAATGTTTTTGTTACTTAATGGAAATGTTATGGAAACGTTCTTACAACCTAAACTTGTTAGCTGGGTAACTGTGGCACTTTCAGTCATGCAAGCAAACTCAGATGTTTCTCTGTGTAAATGCGAGCTTCTACAGGCAGACAGAATACACAGTGCACACAGCAAATCCCTCTTACCGTACTCTGTACACTACACACAAATGTCGTCTCAGTGTAACACACCTCTTCATCATTCTGAACTGTTTTAATAATAATCACAGTTTTCAGATCACAAATCTACCAATAAATCTGAAATGGTTATAAATAATAAAATACCAGATCGGATGTAGATAATATTTACCTTCATTTCTTGGTTGTCTGGAGATCTTGTGGGGAAAGTATTTCACCACCAGAAATACTGCCACAAGAACCATCAATAAGAAAACAGTTATTCCCACCCAAATCAAAGTGCTTCTGTGTTCTGTAATGAACAAACACAAAACAGTAAATAAAACCTACAATAACTGACTTCAACCAAGACACTGTAAAATACAGTAAATCTCTATATAGTGCTCTTTTAACTACTTAAAGAAATGGTGAATAATTATTACATGAAAAGATGTTATCTTACCTGAACACGGCTGACAGACATCAGTGATGTGGAGATGTTGAGTCTGGTTTCTGACTGGATTGTTCAGCACACAGCTGTATGTGTTGTTATCCTGATATTCCACCTCCAGAGGTAGAGAGAGTCTGATGTTGAGATCAGACACACTGATGTTGAGATCAGACACACTGATGTTGAGATCAGACGCACTGATGTGGAGAATAAACTGTTTTCTTTGTACCAGGAGAGAGTCACATGCATCACATTCATCACTGAACACACTAACACACATTTGGAGCTTGAAGATCTTTCTGATGATGAAGAACATTGTGAAGAGTCACGAGTGATGACAGGAACAGGCAGATGAGCTGGAAAACATGAGAATGAATGAAAACTGAAAAATCACTTCCAGAAAACGATCTAAAGCAATTCTATGTATAAAACATGATATTTAAGGAATTCTCATTTAGACAATTAAAAACACAAAAACTTTAAAATAATCTTTCACTTAGAAATCATTTCATCACTGGAGCAAAAAATATAAGTGGAGAAGATTTAGAAGTTGATTTCAACCCACTGCTCATTAAAATATCTTCTCTCTACTCACCAAAGACAGAAACATTGAATCTCTTGTATGAAGTTTCTCTGTTGTTGATCATCTGTAGTTTATACAGTCCAGAGTTTGTGATTCTGATGTTTGTGATGGTCAGAGATCCAGTCTGATAGTTCAGCTTCAGTTTGTCTCTGAATCTCCCATCATCAGTATCATATATTGAGTTAATATTATTCTGTTTAATGATTTGAGCTATACGAGTCTCTTGTGCTCCAAACATCCACAATATCAGATGATCTGTCAGTAGTTCAGTAAGATCAGTGTGTAAAGTGACAGAATCTCCCTCCATCACTGACACTGTCTTCACTTCATCTCTATCAACACCAAACACACCTGAAACAAACAGTTTCACATTGATTTCTGCACAATGACTTGATTAAACATCCTCTATCTTCTGTTCATTACATATTAGTTTACTGTTTCAAAATAAACTAATTGGCACTTTTTCTATTTCTTATACATTGTTTTCTGTTTTGTTTCTCATTCTTTCTTTTTAAAACTGTGAAAAGGAAATCATGTAAATGTTATAAAGATCTTTTACTGACAAAAGCTTCAACAACTGCGACACAAATCACTTCACATGCAGACAGAACAGAGAAAACGAGTCTGAAACCATTTTGTGTTGAAACTCATACTCATGAAACAAAATGTTTCTACAACATTCAGAAAACCTTTTTATAACGTTTCGGTAGTTAAAGGAAACGTTAGTGAAATGTTTTTACAACCTAAAATTAGTTTTATTCTCTCTTAACTTTCAAAGATCCCGTTTTACTAACACTGTAATACAACATCGATCATTGAATGTGAAATACGTGTATGATCCACAACAAAAACATCAAATAAACAATAACGTGTAAAATAATATCAATCCCACTTACTTACCACGAGCAAACAACAGACACAGATAAAAGAGAAGCGATTTATATTGATGAAAGTTCACTGAAAGCTTTCTGATCAATAAACTCCACATTTGGTGTAAAAGTTACTGGATCACTGAATCAAACTGGATCAATACAAGATGAGACGAGCCTTGAACCGCTATTTCTTCATTACTGGAATAAAAGATGATCATAACAGCTGTGTGTCCAACATGAGACTGAACTGAGATCAGAGTATAAGAAACTCGTCCTTCTCTTAACAAACATCCGCAACACAAAGAAAGTCTCTTAAATCAGTTTCTGCGTGTTGTTCAAACATTTCCGCAGATTTGGTGTTAAAATGCAGCACAAAGTCCGATTAAAAACAGAAATATTGCTGTTCTTTGTAGAAAAAAACACAGAAAACGAAGCTTGAGCAGATGTTGGGAGTGTCCCGTTACTCCTTCCAACAAACAATGAGTTCCTCCCATCTGACGACATATGAGCTCATCAAAATACAGAGACTGTAGTTATCATGTAAAATAATACATGTGACATTGTCCTGATTAACAGTCTTCATTCTGTATATTGTATATAAAGTCAATAATGTAAATGTAATATATAGCACAGTTCAGTAATACAGTACAATAAGTAATTATAAAGGTTAAATTATAGTGACTATTCACATGTGTACAGATGTGATGACACTGTTAGTGAAGACTCAACATCAACAGTTTCTTACAGAAATACTGTTTCATGTTGTCCGTTTGTGCTCTGCAGCTCTTCAGTTTCCTGTCACACGTATGTGCCCTCTCACAGCGCTGCTCTGAAACCGATAAACTATAAATAAAACATATTTTCCTCTTGCTGCATCTTAGATCTTATGTTCTTACACATTACACGGCCTTCCTGGTCTATGAAACTGAACAGTGAAGACAAATAAGTGACATGTAAACAGACCTGTTGTTGAGTCAGTTGAGAGATGTTTCATTGAAAAGATAAGGACAAGACTGTATTAGAAATACAGAATCAAACTTTCATTGTATCAAAGCCTCTTTAGTCATACTGTGTTCTTGTGTCTTGTTTTCGCTAATAGCTGTCTTTGTATAATGACACACACTCTTAAAAATGAAGGTTCTTAAAAGGTTCCTCACAGCGATGCCATTGAAGAACCATTTCTGGTTCCCCAAAGAACTATTCCTTTCAGTCAACGGTTCTTGAAAAACACATTTCTTTCTTACCGTTCTTGATGTCTGAAGAACCTTTTTCCACTTCAAAGAACCTTTTGTGAAACAGAACGGTGCTTCTACGGATGTTAAAGGTTCTTTGTGGAACTATAGAGTGTATGTTTAATAAATAATTTGATTTTTAAATGGAGGAACTATATAACTGCCAGTGGCGCGAACATAATAGTTTCATCTCTGAATTCACACTTTCTAGTGGTTCTTGACACTTTGGGTTCTGGTATTAGCCACTATTTCCTGTACAATGAAGAGACATAACTGCTTTTAACACTCATGTTATAGTCTGAATGATCAGTAGTGATTTCATCATTTTCATCAAGTGATTTCATCATTTAAAACTGAAAACTTACAGCATGACCTTTCCATCATGAGTACGTAATGTGTGAGTTCTGGGTCACACATCGCAGAGCCAGACCAAGGTGATAATTTTTTCTTCCTAAAACCAATGACTGATCTTTTTGCTAGACAAAACCCTTATTGTCAGGTGGGGTCAAGAGGAGCCATTTAAAACTGTACTGAACACTTCAAGTGTTCATCAGTCCACCAAAAACAGGGACGTTTACAACACAGTTACAGTAAGTGCTTAATATGAAGAAACCAGTCGGTGGATTTGCCTGACAGAACATTACTTCACACAGTGGACAATGGCCTTCGGTGTGATACGGTAAGAATGTCCTATTGTGAACTGTGAAATGCATCTGGGGACAGAATACAAGGTTTGTTCATCGTACTCTGTTAATCTCAGTTCACTTTTTGTTCTCCAGGCTGAATTAAGACACTGTCCTTATTGAGAAGTCTATTTTCCCGTATGCACACTCAGTTCAGTACAGCCCTATACAGTATAAAACCTCTTTTAACAGTGTAGGAAGCTCATATACAATTCTTTTCAGCTTGCTGGACATTAAATCAAAATGGGCAAACTGTGGTCAAATCATCAGTGCATGTTATTTTACACACCGAAATCTTTCTTTAAAACTTTCCGACTGACGTCACGAAGACTCCCCTTCAGCCACTTGTGATATAATGATATAGGCCATTTTTCACAATCTAATCCAAGTTCTGCCCTACATATTTTTCCCAGTCACATAACCCAGTAAATTTGTCATATTAAAGCATTCAGGGGTTCCTGTGTCTCAACTTGTAGAAGCAAGCAGTCGATTTCCAGGGAAACTGGTGCTAAGAAGAATTTACAATTTGCATTGTAAGTCATACATGTGTATAAAATACGCAAATGTTTTGGCTTAAACTTTGTATTAATTTTGTACTACACTTTTTTATTTGAATGAAAAAAAAATGACACATTTCCTGGCACAAACTACAGTGAGGTTTCATGTCGAACACAAGAAACTCTTTACCCACAAATTGCACACATTGTTTTGCTGATACCTTTTGCACACCTATTGCACTCATCTAATAACAGACGCGCGCTCTGCGCCCTACACTGACCTACATAATGAAGACCACAGCGCGTCTTGCTATGCGTCAGGAACTGAGCACGCTCTGTGTCACAGTGCATCAAACTATTTTCAGTGCAAAGCAGAAATAAGAAACGTGATTGTTAGCTTTGTGCTTCAAGCACACGGAAGTAACCCATTAACTTAAGCTAGAACATTTTTTGATACCAGGCACATCAATTAATCTGGAGGTGACGCTGCAGGGATTAGCCCTAAACAGAACTGTTTGCATATGCAGTTTGAATACATTTATATTTCATCTCATTTGACATTTGTAAAATCTAAAACCTGAAATAACCATATTAAAAACATGCCTGAGGTCAACAGTGGAAGAATATTTGCTGCAGCCCACATAGGATCAAGATTAATGTTCATTTTAAACCGTGTAGTAATGAAGCTATACCAGCAGTCCCTGCTAACAGGGATCGTTCTCTGAACATTAGCTAATGTTCTCTAAAAGTTCTTTTTAAGGTTATCAAAAATATTCTTGCAGTAACATTAGTAAGCAGTTAGTGGAACATTTAAAAAAGTTACAGAATTAAAAAAGTTTGCATAACGTTTTTATAACCAAATAATAGCATTAATACGTTGTGAATGTTTCTAGAACTTTCAAAGTAACAATTTTAATGTTTTTGTTACTTAATGGAAACATTAGGGAAACACCCATACAACCTTAAATTGTTAGCTGGGTACTAATTGCGAGGAATTTTCTTGGCTTGTCAAAGAGAGATGTGCTATTCAACACACCCCAATGATCAGGATCATCAACTGCTCAGCTTTTTTATGTTGTTTTTCATTCCATGTATTTCCATGCATTTTATTCCAGCACTTGGTCTCGTAGCAACTATCCACTATCATAATGAACTTTTATTGACATACAAGAGAACAAACAGCCATGCAGGGTCCCAGATGAAGGCCACAATGTGATACCAGATGTATTATATGTATGTATTATGCAGCACAGCCTGACATGATAAAAGGTGATCCGGATGACATCTGCAAACAGCACACAGTGAGCGGGCGGGTTATTTCCCATCTGCTGTGTATTAAATGAGCACAATTAAATGATGAAGAATGATGAAGAAGAGTTTACAAACCAAAAGCCTGGTTTACATGAACATGAGTCTGATTTCATTGTTTTGTTAATGCAACATTGTTGAATCTCTCATATGTTCACATCAAATGATTTCCAGCAGTGAGCTGAACTGGGATCAGTTTTAAAAGGTTTCTTTTCTCTGTACGTGGGACTGGATTACGGCTGGTGTTGCTTTTGGCTCTTTCGGTTGTCTCGTCACGTGACCGTTCGCAGACTCCTTCCATTGGTCCGCTGCCGCCGTCACTCCAGTTTTACGTCCTGACGTCACCACCCGCCGTCACCAATCGCGTGTCACCGTCTCGTTTATATTTCGCTCAATATTTAACGCAGCCTCATATTGTCTAAAATTAGCAAATTGTTTTTTTTAATTGTTTTTTCTTGCCATTTTACCATCTAGTTTGTTGAGGCGTCACCCTGTGATGGTTTTTAAACAGTAATGAAGTTGATTTTTTATTGATTTGTGCATTTGACAGGATGTATTTTGTAGATATGTATATATATTATTGTATATATTATCTATATTATCTATATGTATATATGATCTATATTATCTATATGTATATATGATCTATATTATCTATATGTATATATTATCTATATTATCTATATGTATATATTATCTTTATTATTATATGCATATATTATCTATATTATCTATATGTATATATTATCTATATTATCTATATGTATATATTATCTATATTATCTATATGTATATATATCTATATTTATCTTTATTATCTATATGCATATATTATCTATATTATCTATATGTATATATTATCTATATTATCTATATGCATATATTATCTATATTATCTATATGCATATATTATCTATATTATTAATATGATCTATATGCATATATTATCTATATTATCTATATTATATATTATCTATATTATTATATATATATATTATATTATTATATTATAATATATTATCTATATTATCTATATCTATATGTATATATTATCTATATTATCTATATGTATATATATCTATATTATCTATATGCATATATTATCTTTATTATCTATATGCATATATTATCTATATTATCTATATGCATATATTATCTATATTATCTATATGAATATATTATCTATATTATCTATATGCATATATTATCTATATTATCTATATGTATATATTATCTATATTATCTATATGTATATATTATCTATATTATCTATATGTATATATTATCTATATTATCTATATGTATATATTATCTATATGTATATATTATCTATATTATATGTATTTCATGTATCGAGACCTTTAATGTTTTCAGGCTGTGAGCAGACGCTGCTTCAAAACTAACCTGACTTGAATTGTGAAACATTTAAAGGATGAACAATAAATTCATTTATAATTTACTACCCCATAATTTACTCACCCTAAAGCCATCTCAGATGTTTATGACTTTTTTTCTGTAGCTGAACACAATCTGAGTTATGTTAAATAACATGCTGGCTCTTCCCAGCTTTATAATGTTTAAATATTTATCAAATAAATGTTTTATAAAGCACAAAGTTTTCAAGTCGAGCGTGTTTTCAAGTCGACACTTTTATTTACATTAGACCAGAAATGAAGAAATAGCGGTTCAAGACTCATCTTGTATTGATCCAGTTTGATCCAATAATGTAACTTTATTAGTTTATTGATCAGAAAGCTTTCAGTGAACTTTCATCAATATAAATCGCTTTTCTTTTATCTGTGTCTGTTGTTTGCTCGTGGTAAGTAAGTGGGATTGATATTATTTTACACGTTATTGTTTATTTGATGTTTTTGTTGTGGATCATATACGTATTTCAATTCAATGATCAATGTTTTGTTGTTGTTTAAGAACTTTTTACTAACGTTTCCTTTAACTACCGAAACGTTATAAAAAGGTTTTCTGAATGTTGTAGAAACGTTTAGATCCTCCAGTATGAGTTTCAACACAAAATGGTTTCAGACTCGTTTTCTCTGTTCTGTCTGCATGTGAAGTGATTTGTGTCGCAGTTGTTGAAGCTTTTGTCAGTAAAAGATCAACGAGACTCTGTCTGACAACAGAGCTTTATAACATTTACATGATTTCCTTTTCACAGTTTTAAAAAGAAAGAATGAGAAACAAAACAGAAAACAATGTATAAGAAATAGAAAAAGTGCCAATTAGTTTATTTTGAAACAGTAAACTAATATTAATGAACAGAAGATAGAGGATGTTTTATCAAGTCATTGTGCAGAAATCAATGTGAAACTGTTTGTTTCAGGTGTGTTTGGTGTTGATAGAGATGAAGTGAAGACAGTGTCAGTGATGGAGGGAGACTCTGTCACTTTACACACTGATCTTACTGAAGGACACACACATCATCAGATATTGTGGATGTTTGGACCTCAAGAGACTCGTATAGCTCAAATCATTAAACAGACTAATTTTAGCTCAATATATGATACTGATGATGGGAGATTCAGAGACAGACTGAAGCTGAACTATCAGACTGGATCTCTGACCATCACAAACATCACAATCACAAACTCTGGACTGTATAAACTACAGATCATCAACAGAGAAACTTCATACAAGAGATTCAATGTTTCTGTCTATGGTGGGTAGAGAGAAGATATTTTAATGAGCAGTGGGTTAAAATCAACTTCTAAATCTTCTCCACTTATATTTTTTGCTCCAGTGATGAAATGATTTCTAAGTGAAAGATTATTTTAAAGTTTTTGTGTTTTTAATTGTCTAAATGAGACTAAATTAAAGAGAATTCCTTAAATATCATGTTTTATACATAGAATTGCTTTAGAACGTTTTCTGGAAGTAATTTTTCTGTTTTCATTCATTCTGATGTTTTCCAGCTCATCTGCCTGTTCCTGTCATCACTCGTGACTCTTCACAATGTTCTTCATCATCAGAAAGATCTTCAAGCTCCAAATGTGTGTTAGTGTGTTCAGTGATGAATGTGATGCATGTGACTCTCTCCTGGTACAAAGAAAACAGTTTAATCTCCAGCATCAGTGCGTCTGATCTCAACATCAGTGTGTCTGATCTCAACATCAGTGTGTCTGATCTCAACATCAGACTCTCTCTACCTCTGGAGGTGGAATATCAGGATAACAACACATACAGCTGTGTGGTGAACAGTCCAGTCAGAAACCAGACTCAACATCTCAACATCACTGATGTCTGTCAGCCGTGTAAAGGTAAGATAACATCTTTTCATGCAATAATTGTTCATGTAAAAGTGACATATTTGTCAGACATGGTGGCCCATACCCGAAATGTGAAATTCAGTTGCTACCTGCCGGAAAAAAAAAAAAAAAAAAACCAAACCAAACTTTTCATAAAAAAAAAAAAAAAAAAAAAAAAAAAATAAAAAAAAAAAAAAAAAAAAAAATTTTTAAAAAAATAAAAAAATTTTTAAAATTTTTTTTAAAAGAGTTAACACAGATTAAAAAAGAATACAAAAGAGCACTATATTTTCTTATTGATGGTTCTTGTGGCAGTATTTCTGGTGGTGAAATACTTTCCCTTGAGATCTCAGACACTCCAAGAAATGAAGGTAAAAATTATCTACATCCGATCTGGTATTTTATAACCATTTCAGATTTATTGGTAGATCTGTGATCTGAAAACTGTGATTATTATTAAAACAGTTTATATAATACTGTGTATTCTGTCTGCCTGTAGAAGCTCACCGTTTACACACGTACACTTAAAGGGACAGTTCACCCAAAAATAGTGGATTGTTGTGTTTTTACCTGTTTGCTGCCTGCCCCGATTGTTTATACTGTTTTGGATTCTGTGATTGTTTGCTGCCTGCCACGAGCCTTGCCTGTCCCTCGTTAACACTCTTGTCTTGCCTCCACTATACCTGTTTACCGTTTTGCCTCTGCCTTGCCTTTGCTAACCTTGTTTGTTGTTTATCGACCCTTGCTTGTCTTTACTCTAATAAATGCTGCATATGGATACGTGAGTGCCAGGCCCATCATTACATCAATAGACGTCAAAGGGTGCCACTGCTGTCTGGTTACCAAAGTACCTCAAAATAACAAAATAACATGATTGTAAGTAAATAATGGAAGAATGTTTTTAGGTGAACTATCCCTTTTAAAAATGTGCCACCTGTTTCGATATGTTGTTTAACGCAGTGACAGATTACTGTCCAGATACTGTCTGGGGTCACATTCATTTTAATACCTCACAACTTCTGTACTGTATTCAGCATTTGTTGTTTCTCATGCTTCATTTTTTTGTCTGATTTCTTACAGATGATGGATTATGAAGAACACACAGTGTACTCAAGTATTATAATGAGGTGATGTGTCATTATAATGTATTTCCTTCAAAATTTACTCAGCTCAAGTAATTACGTCTGTGTATCAGCCAAAAGAATTCAAGAGACGTCTCTGAAATACTTCTGAAGATCTGGACATTCTGAAATGATATTTGTGTCTACAATAATAATTGTAAACATTTAAGCAAACCGCTTCAGATAAAAAGACTTTAAAGAGCCAAAGAATTATAATATTATAATAATATTATAAAATATTATCTATTTTATATGTATTTCATGTATCGAGACATTTAATGTTTACAGGCTGATGGTGCTTCAAAACTAACCTGACTTGAAATGTGAAATATTTAAAGGAATAATGAGCCATAATTTACTCACCCAAAAGTCATCTCAGGTGTTTATGACTTTCTTTCTACGAGATTATGAAGCTCCAAAAAGCACTTTCATCATAAAAGTGATTTAAGGTGAACTATTCCCTATAAACCCGCTGTGAAACATCAGACCACTATGTGGCGCAATTGACTCATTTAAACTGAAATATTTGCATGTCAAACCTAAACTTTAACTTTCAACTTTAAAGGTGTCACTGCGTTTTATTAAAACATTTAAAACCATTTTAAATCAAAATAAGGTTTACAGTTCATTAATTACAATTTCATTCATTAATGCACTAACATGAACTGATAATGAACTATTTGTTTATAAGCAATTAGTTTGACATCATTTCATTTCCCAACTCCCAAAAACATCACATTTATAATTTTATACTTTGTATTTTCTTTGTATATCAAATAAATGTTTTATAAAGCACACAAAGTTTTCAAGTCGAGCGTCTTTTCTCAAAAATCAGAAGCAAAAAAAACAGTTCACCCACAAAACATCACGAGAATTAGGACTGAAGACTGTAACTTTATCTGGAGTTTCTGTTTTGTTTTTCAAGACTCTGAAGATGAATAATAAGATGTACAATAAACCACATCTTATTTTCCTCTGTGAAAGCTGTCAGTTTTTTAGACGTTGTATTAACGTTTGGTTATGTAACGAGGAGGCACACACATGAGGATCCATCTGCAGACTTTTATTCATAAACCAGGTAAACAGGGTCAAACAACAGCAAACAGGAATAACGGAGACAAGACAGAAGAGTAAACATAATCCAGGCGTGGGTCGGGGAAATCCAAATGGTAACGAGTTATCCAACCAACAGTAGAAAACGCTCAGAAATGTCACCGGGGCAAAACAAGACTGTGAGCACGTGCACACCAGGGGTTTATATACACACATAGAGTTAATGAGCTACATGTGACAAACAGGAAATGATCAGGAACAGGAAGTGGTTAAACCAGGTATGAAGCATTATGGGAAATGTAGTTTGAGCTAGCATCAGTACTCAGGAGATGGCTCCCGCTGGTGGTGCGGAGGAGGTGGAACAGGGACCTCCTCTGAAACAGAGCACCACCTCCCCCCCACCTCCCCCCCACCCGCGAGCAGCTCCTGACGTGAGGAGGAAGACGACGTCTATCATGATGGGGGGTGTCTGTACCCGAGGTCCCACCTCGGATTCTCCAACCAGCCCACCAGCAGGTTTAAGGAGTGACACATGAAACGTGGGAGAAATGCGATCATTACTAGGGAGTTGCAACCAAAATGAGACTGGTGTGATCTGTCTGAAAATTTTGAAAGGGCCCACATACCTGGGGTTGAGCTTCTTGCAGGTGAGTTTAATACGCAAGTCTCTGGTGGAACGCCGGTGTCTGTTAGCCTGCTGAGTCTGACGTCTCATGGCATGTTGGAGATGGGCATGTGCTCGGTCCCAAACCTCTTCACTGCGTTGTAACCATTCTGTGACTGCTGGAAGGTCCGTGGGTTCTCCAGACCAGAAAAACAGAGGTGGCTGGTAGCCCCAGGATACATTTTAAAGGTGTCATCCCCGTAGCAGGCTTGACCAAAAAGTTCTGTGCATATTCTGGCCACATTAAGTAGCGGCTCCAGTCATTCTGATTCTGATGACAATAGGATCTTAGGAAACGAATAATCTCTTGATTTAAGAGGTGAGACTTATGTTAACATTTAAACCTTCGAATAATTGCGACCAGACTCGGATGTGAATTGGGGACCTCGGTCCAAGACAATGTCCTCGGGTAATTTGTAGAGCATGAATACTTGATTTATGAGCAACTCGGTGGTCTCAAAAGCCGTGGGTAACTTGGGGAGTGGGACTAAGTGGCAAGCCTTGGAGAAACGATCAATTATAGTGAGTATAGTGGTGTTTCCAAACGAATTTGGTAGATCTGTAATGAAGTCTATGGATATGTGTGACCAGGGACGGTGAGGGATAGGTAAGGGCTGTAACAAACCGGCAGGCAACTGCCTGGGAGTTTTGGAGGTTTGACAGGTGGTACAGTTCTGTACATAGGTGACTGTGTCTGAGGCTAAGATAGGCCACCAAAACCAGTTCTGGAGTAAATGAATAGTGGCCGTTATTCCAGGATGCCCGGAGCTATGGTACTTATGAACTTGAGAGATTGGGTGCTGACAGTGGGTTTCAGGAACAAACGTTATATTCTCTGGGCATTCGAGCGGTGGAGTAACCTCAGCATTTATCAAATTAATCTCAGTAATTATATCCCACTGCACCGGAGCTAGAAGTAGGTTCTCGGGAAGTATAGTCTCATGATTACTGGGATTGGCGACAACCTCTGTTTGACAAGACAGTAAAATGGAAATGAGTGAAGAACAAAGCCCATCTTGCCTGTCGGGGGTTTAACCGTTTAGCTGTTCGCAGATACTCAAGGTTCTTGTGGTCAGTCAAGATGGTGAAGGGATGAGCTGCACCCTCTAGCCAGTGCCGCCACTCCTCGGGAGCCAACTTGATTGCCAGTAACTCCCTATTCCCAACATCATAGTTCATCTCGGCTGAAGAGAGTTTTCAGGAAAAGAAAGCACAGGGAAACATTTTAGGTGGAGTGCCTTGACGTTGTGAGAGGACTGCCCCTACTCCAGTGTTTGAAGCGTCCACCTCCACAATGAACGGTTGGTCTGGGTCAGGGTGCCTGAGAATGGGCGCAGAGGTGAAATGAGTCCTTAATTCATCGAAAGCAGCCAGTGCCTCGGAGGTCCAGGATAAATGTCACTTCTTGTTTTTGTGAGGGCTGTGAAAGGTGCTGCCACGGAACTGAATCCTCTGATAAACCTTCAATAAAAATTTGCGGTTCCTTGATCATTTGAGGGCATGGCTATTCTGTAACTGCTCTTCCTGGAACTGCTCTTCCTGGATATACTCTCTCATGGCTTCAGATTGGGGCTGTAATTCTGGATTCAATCCTTTCCAGAAGAGTAGCTTTAATGTATCCTCAGTCCAATCTGTCTGGGCGGATAGTGTGCGAAACTGGAGAGCGTAATCAACAACAGTCTGGTTACCTTGACTCAGTAGCAGTAGTTGTTCACCGGGATTTCTCCCCTCAGCTGGATGATCAAATACCTCTTGGAATTGACGTAGAAAAATCTTGAACGTGATTTCCAAACATCACATCACTATGCTGGTGATGTTTGAAAGAGCACAACTACACTAACAGGGTAACAGGTTAAGACAGGTTATAAGAGACTTTATAAACTTCCCGTTTGTGTCTCTCTGGAAAGAGAAGTGTTGGGAAAAACAAAAGAAGGTGGGTATATAACACTGACCAGCCACTGAACGCAGTTTGTAATTCAGGTTAGGAAACTTCATTTTATTGAAGAGTTCAATTGTATTTAATATAATTGTGAGATTGTTAATGAACATTGTTGGTATGGGCAGATGAGTCAGTTACACTGAACACTTTGTCATTCACAGATTGGAGTATTGGAGTCCCATCACACTTTTAAATCTCCAAACAAGAGACACTTCATGAGAATGAGGCAGTGAAGATATTTACAGTCAGGCTGCTGCGAGGGCCTTCAGTTCAGCCAGCTGAGCTTTGAAACAACAGAAACTAAATCTTTTCCTTCTCTTTTAACTACAGAAAAAACAGCAGATGCAGATGTTCTCTTCTGTAGCTACATACAAATAGAAATGTTTGGTATAATGTGGGTTTGCTAGTGGTTTGCTAGTGCTGAGACGCTTGAAATTTCCTGTCTTAATGATTTCCTGTCTCAATGATTTCCTGTCTCAAATGCTGGCAATGCATCATTAGTTTATATGAGCAGAGCTCTTAAATTCTGCTGCCCTTTTTCATCAGTGATCTTAGAGAAGTTTCCATTGCAGTTTTAATTGCATGTTATTTTACCCATACTGAACTGAACTGTCATTCTTCTGGAAAAAGCTCTGAAGATCCGGCAGCCCATTAAACCACCAAACCCACACAGACAATAAAAAAGTTCAATGTTTCGTCACTAAAAAAGTTTCCGTGCAGTCATGTCAGTCTTTTACCAGACACATCTCACACTTTATCGTTTTCATTCACTTTTCATGCTGTCATAAAGTCAATATGTCTGTCGGATAAAACAACATGCGCAGTTTTTTGTTTTTATTCTCTATATGTTGAGGAATATGTTTGTAAAGCAACATTATTCGGTCTGTTGGCGCTGGTTGTGGATGGTAAGTTTGTTTTATTTCATGATGAAACTCTTTGTCTGTTTCTATAACGAGTAAAATGTATTTAGTTGTCGTCGTATCTCTTTGTCTTTTTTGCACAATATTACTTATTCTCGCTCTTGTAAAGACCCTGTTGCGTGTATGTATAAACAATTTAATAAGTTAAATAATACGCAGATATTAAAGTAAAGGGGCTGTGGAGATAGACAGAGTAAATCTTTTATTCTATCACTCAGTTTTATTATATGCACGTATAATTAAAAGACCCTGTTGAAGTTTGGAGATGACAGGGTTCACATGTGAGGTTAACAAGTGCTGCATTTTGTCTTTGTCCAGTTTCAGAGGAGCTCAATGTGTTGAGTTCATATCCCTAATGTTTAGATTGAGCTGTTGTGTACTAGTTTAACATCATCTGTTTTCATATTTAAATGTGTTTGTAAAACTGTTCAGCTTTTGGATCAGTGGGGTCAATGTGGTGTGTGGTATCAGTTGTCAAAGTTTGTTTTGCTTGATGTGTCTGAATAACGCTTGAACAGTTTCTATGTGGCATCAGAGCTCAAAAAGAAACATGAACAAGAAACAAAAACACTGAACCAAGCCTGCATTGTGTTAGACTAAGTCAAGTCAATAACTTATCATCCTTCAATCCACACTGTATAGATATGCATACACATTAAAACAGAAAGAAAAGTTGTGCTGACGTAATTCTTGTAAACTTCTTACATGTAGCAGTGTTTGTGCCGGCGTGTTTCAAGAAAATAACAGTGCATATAAAAAGACATTTAAAATAAATCTAACCTAAAACACGCTGTTTAAATTACAGTGGAAATACAAACTGAGTTAACCTTTCTCAACAAATATTGTTGAAACTGCAAAAGAATAAATATTACACACACAACAAATAATACTTGATAAAGACTAAAATAAAACAATAACATTAAGACAGAGAAGTCAGTTGTAAATGCTTATTTTTATTAAATCAAAACATACATCCAAGATCCCAAGAACATGGCTACGAACAATGAGGAACTAAAAACAGCTAGATCTCCCCAGCATTACAGTGCAACATCTTGCAGAGAGAGGAAGAAAAATGAGACGATGAAACATGACAATTAAATGAAAATTCAAAACAAGGGGCATGTCAAAAATTAAGTGCTATATAATAATGTTTGGAAGGATGGGTTAATGTCAGGTCTGGTGAAAAACGTGTGCACAATAAATGATGTTTGTGGAACAAGGGGGTTGGAATTAGTGTGATGGTTGAAAACTCAGAGTTCAATTCGACAAGTTGAAAAAAGTAACAACGGACATATTAAAGCAGATAAACATGCAGTAAAGATCTGTGCTGCCTTTAAATTAGGAACGTTCTAGGAGATGAAAACAACAAAAACGTGTCTTGGTAGCTCTGGAGGAGCATGTTCTGAACACTGAAACCCCATTCACTTCAGAAAAAGAAACATGTATTTTTTTAATAAGTCACAAATGTTCTTGTATGCAATAGTCACATTCTTAGTCATTTGTAAACTTGAATTTAAACAAGATATAGGAGTTTTCAGGGGCTTTTAAAAGCAATTACATTTCGCTGCTTACCTGTATTTCAGAGGGATTAAATGACCCAGCTCACAATCTATCTGGAAATAAAAAAATAAATAAAATGTATCAACCACACACACAGATAAACTACAGCTTGTTTTCAAATACATACAGAGGGGACTTTCTTATTATAGCCAGAGTAGCTACTACTATTATTTTGCTCAGTTGCTTTGTGTTTAGAAAATATAATCGTATAAATGCGTCAAAAACATAAAAAACGTCTTGGTTATGTATGTAACCCTCGTAAAGGAGAGAACGGAGCCGTTACGTGAACGTACTGACGTATGGGGGTCTTACTTGGGAGCCCTATCACCTTCGAGTAGTAGAAAACGTGCCAATTGGCCCGAGAGGACAGAGCCTGGCAGCGGTAAGCGCCAAGGTAAAGACACGGGTTCACCGACAGGGAAACCATATTATTGTGGAGATTACACACATGGGATGCCCAATGGGGAATCACTACATATGGGGCACCCAGCCCAGTACAAGGTAAGTCACGCCCGGTGGTAAGTCACTCAGGTCCTCGGCATCCCATCCAAGGGCCACACGTGGAGGTCCAAAAGGTCGGGCGTGGGTGCCAGAAAGTGCCTCAACCCTGAGACAGAAGGTCCTTCCTCAGAGGAATCTGCCAGGGAGGGGCTGTCACGAGGAGCACCAGGTCTGAAAACCAGGTCCGGGTGGGCCAACATGGCGCAACCAGCAAGAAGGCTCACTGGGGAAAACGCGTATTTGCGTGGGCACTGGGGCCAGCTGTGTGCCAACGCGTCTGTGCCGAGGGGGGCCTCAGACTCATGGAAGGCAAACAGATCAACCTGTGCCTCCCCAAATCGACTCCAGATCAGCTGGACTGCCTGGGGATGGAGGCTCCACTCTCCTGGGCTTGAAGGCTGCCTTGAGAGCGTATCTGCCACACGGTTGAGATCGCCCGGAATGTGGACAGCGCGAAGCGACCTGAGTCGCCACTGCCTCCAGAGGAGGAGATGGCGGGCAAGTCGAGACTTGCGACATGAGCGTAGACCGCCATGGCGGTTGATGTATGCCACCGTCGCAGTGATGTCCGTACGGACTAGCACGTGCCTGCCCTGCAGCAACGGAAGAAACTGGCACAAGGCCAAAAGCACTGTCAACGACTCAAGACAATTGATGTGCACAGGCATTGAGATCCTGTCAAGGAGCCCGAAGTCGCCTGCTCACTGCACACAGTGCCCAGCCTATATTGGAGGCATCTGTTGTCAAAACAACGTGCCTGGACACTTGTTCTAAGGGCACCCCAACCTGAGAAAGGCAATGTCCCACCAAGGGCTGAAGGTTCGGCGACCGGATAGTGTGACAAACACCCGACGTGTGCCATGGCGCCATGCCCACCATGGGACTCGGTCATGTAGCCAGTGCTGCAGTGGTCCTATTTGCATCAGGTCGAGCGGGTGACCGAGACCATGGATGCCATATGCCCCAGGAGCCTCTGAAAGAGTTTCAGTGGCGCCGCTGTCTTGGCCCTGAACATGATCAGGCAACGGAGTAGTGACTGCGCGCGACTGAGAGGCGTGCCACCATAGCGACCGAGTCCAGCTCCACACCGAGAAAAGAGATACTCTGTGTTGGGGAGAGCTTGCTCTTTCCCAGTTGACCCGAAACCCCAGGTGGCTGAGGTGCCGAAGCACCAGGTCCCTGTGTTTGCACAACTGCTTCCAGAGTGGGCCAAAATGAGCCAGTCGTCAAGGTAGTTGAGGATGCGAATGTCCACCTCCCGTAATGGGGCAGGAGGGCCTCCGCGATCTTGGTAAAGCGCGGGGGACAGGGACAACCCAAAGGGGAGAACCTTGTACTGATCGCCCGACCCTCGACTGCGAACCCGAAGGAATGGCCTGTGTCGAGGCAAAATCGAGACGTGGAAGTACGCATCCTTCAGGTCGATCGCTGCAAACCAATCGTTGGGACAAACACACAAGAGGATGCATTTCTGCGTGAGTACCTTGAAGGGTAGCTTGTACAGGGACCGATTCAAGACATGCAGATCCATGATTGGCCGCAGCCCACCTCCTTTTTTAGGAACAATGAAGTATGGGCTGGTAACCCAGACTTCATCTCGGCTGGAGGGACAGGCTCTATTGCATCCTTCGTCAGAAGGACTGCAATCTCTGCTCGCAGGACCGAAGCATTGCTTTCTACCACTGGGACAGAGAGGATGCCTCTGAACCTGGGCGGGTGCTTGGCGAACTGAATCACGTAGCCGAGTGTGATCATCCTCAGGAGCCAACGAGACAGGCTGGGGAGTGCTAGCCCAGCCCCCAGACTCAGTGCAAGCGGCACCAGGGGTGCAAGAGATGTGCCCGGAGAGATGCTGGCACAGGGCTCAAGCCACGGCGGAGGCTGCAGGGCACGTGGCTTCCTGTATGCGGGTCTCAGTCCCCGCCCGGGGGTGGCAGGACTGGACGGAGGCTGAGCTACTAGCCCCGGCCGGGAGGCGGGAGGCGTGTGAGGAGGCAATGCGTCCTTCAAACGCAGCCTCACCTGCCCTGGCGAAGTAAAAGGACAAGCTCGGGAGTGAGGAAACAATGCGTTTCTCACTGTTGGGCAATGTCCAATTGGGCCTGGACTGGAGGGAACTGTCCTTGAGAATGGGGGTACCGCTAGGCGATGGCCTGGCGGCAGAACAACCTAAGACTGCAGCCCAGGCCAATTCTCTCAGGGTCGCTTAGCCATCCCTCTGGAGGGCTTATCAGGGACCTAAAGAGCGGGCGTCTACTTCCTGCGGCCGGCTCTACGACAGGGATGAGGGGCAGCCTCAGTCCGCGACAGAGCCGGTGCAGCAAGGGGGCGCCCTCAGCGATAAACAGATGGGGGTCGGGCTGCATGGAGGTGTAGAATGCGCCTGACGACCTCCATCTGCCTCTGAACTGCCGAGAACTGCTGGGCACAGCCCTTGACAGCATCGTCGAAAAGGCCACCTTGGAAGATGGGGGCATCAAGAAAGTGAACTGTGTCAGTGTCCCACATCTCCACAAGATTTAGCCAGCGATGGTGGTCCTGGACCACCACGGAGGACACTGGCTGGCCGAGGGCCTGCGTTGTGACGGCGGACCGCTCAACCGTAGGAGCTCTTTTAGAATGGAAATTCACTCTTTAGACACTCACCCTTTTATAACCAGGTCTGCCGAGCGCTGAGCGGTCCGCCGAGGAGCGGCGAAACCGTTGATTGTGCCGTCACACGCAGCAGACTGGGGGACTCCAAGGCGATAGTCGAGTGAACGCAAATAGCGCACACTCGCTCCAAAGCTACATCTGAATAAAAGTGAGTTGTGGCCGGCTTTATACTCGCTTCCGGGTGGGCGCGCCTCGGCACGCAAATTCTTTGCCCCAATGCTCATTGGCTCTGTCCTCTCGGGCCGATGTTCATTGGCGCGTTTTCTACTACTCGAAGGTGATACGGCTCCCAATGAGACCCCCATACGTCAGTACGTTGATGTAACGTCGAACGTGACTGACTGAAGGGGAACATGTGACAATGTTGACGAATAGATAAAACATACCCAGTTGATTCAGTTCTTGACTTTTATGGATAATGTTGTTTGATCTACCTGGAGTGTTACACAAAACAGTTTAAACATCATTTTAAATACCACAGTGACACACAAAACATTTTTTAATGTATATTCTTACAAATATATAAAATAGTAATGGATACACACTTACTGTTGGGCAGGAAACTCACTGTTCTTCAATGAACATCTGAAGCGTTTCCACCGAGTTTCTCTGAACTGTTGTTGAGATGTCTAAAGAATAAAAAGGCTTTTAGAGAGAGAGACTGATGCACAAACTCTTAACACATAGCCTATGACAGAATCTTTGTTGCTTGAGTAACTCGGGGAAAACTGTGAAAAGTGAACGTGTCTGTAAAAATCAAAAATCACACCCTAAAAGATATTTAATGTGACAACAGTTATTGCTTCATCTTTCTCTATATACCCTAAAATGTTATATTTGAGTACGTGATGACCTTCACATACCTCCGATTCCAAGAACTACCAAACATGAAGACATAACAGGGATACACCGAGCAGAACCCTGAGACAAGCCATTTTTTCACTGAACATCTGAACCGACCCTGAGATGTGAGTGAGACCATATGCTTAAACATGCTATTGACCTACATATTGACCAGAAGTATCAAATCAAAAAGTTATAATTATATTAAAACATTAAATTAAATTTAAACTTCTTTTAACCGAGACTGCATCAATCTTTGGAAGTCATCAGTGCGATTTCAAACCACTGAAACAAAAATAATCTGAGAAATGTCATACGAATGTAACTTCATTGTATTTGTAATTATGAGGCTTCTGTTTTTTTCTGTGTCAACTATTTATCCCTATTGCCATTTTAATGTTTTGGGATATATGTTTATTGAATTGAAATAAAACATTTCTTCATTTCATTCTTATTTAAAAGAATAAAAACAGCAGACGCTTTAATCCAAAGTGACTTACAAAGGACGAGAGCGTTGAACATTTTGGCCAACGAGCCAAGTAAAGCTGAGGTTGAGCTAAAAAAAATCATAAACAACAGACTCAATTTCAAGTAGTAAAATAATATTTTAAGCAAAATATTAACCATGTTAGCACGATAAGTAACTGTTCAGATGAGCAGTTTATCGGCCGCATTCAACAAGCATAACTAAACGAACTACTTACGTTAATGACGAACCGCGCTAAGACTGCGGCTTTGCAATGAACAACAATTAATAACCATAACTTATTCTTATTAAAAAATAACTTATAAAAAATATAATAACTTATAACTTATATAAAAAAACACATTCATTATGTTTGTATATATCACACAGTTCTTCCGCTTTATGACGTATGTATAAGGTCAACGCTGATTGGCCATCGGAAGCTTTTTCGCCAATCAGAAACCTTTAACCATCGCCCGGATACTTTCCCAACACTTCCTGTCTCCATCTTGTATTGATCCGGGTTGATTCAGTGATCCAGTAACTTTTACACCAAATGTGGAGTTTATTGATCAGAAAGCTTTCAGTGAACTTTCATCAATATAAATCGCTTCTCTTTTATCTGTGTCTGTTGTTTGCTCGTGGTAAGTAAGTGGGATTGATATTATTTTACACGTTATTGTTTATTTGATGTTTTTGTGATGTTAAATGCGGAAGTCACATTTCGGGTTTGGGTTACCATATCTTACCCATATCTTACCCATATCTTACCCATACCTTTACCCATACCTTTACCATATCTTACCCATACCTTACCCATATCTTACCCATACCTTTACCCATACCTTTACCATACCTTACCCATATCTTACCCATATCTTACCCATACCTTTACCCATACCTTTACCCATACCTTTACCCATACCTTTACCCATACCTTTACCCATACCTTACCCATATCTTACCCATATCTTACCCATATCTTACCCATATCTTACCCATATCTTACCCATACCTTTACCCATACCTTTACCCATACCTTTACCCATACCTTTACCATATCTTACCCATACCTTACCCATATCTTACCCATACCTTTACCCATACCTTTACCCATACCTTTACCATACCTTACCCATATCTTACCCATATCTTACCCATACCTTTACCCATACCTTAACCCATACCTTAACCCATACCTTAACCCATACCTTAACCCATACCTTTACCCATACCTTTACCCATACCTTTACCCATACCTTTACCCATACCTTTACCATACCTTTACCATACCTTACCCATACCTTTACCCATACCTTTACCCATACCTTTACCCATACCTTTACCCATACCTTTACCCATATCTTACCCATACCTTTACCATACCTTTACCATACCTTTACCATACCTTTACCATACCTTTACCATATCTTACCCATATCTTACCCATATCTTACCCATATCTTAACCATACCTTTACCATACCTTTACCATACCCTACCCATACCCATACCTTAACCATATCTTACCCATATCTTACCCATATCTTTACCATATCTAACTTTCATCAACTATTAAAACGTTAAAAGGGTTGTTTGAATGTTCTAGGACTGTCAGTATTTGAGACTGTAAGTCCTGGTTGAAAATACATCTGTTTAAGATGTTCATGGTTTGATCAGCTGCTTGAGGTCCTGAGGTTCAATATTCAACATATTGACGATGAGGAAGATTGCTTTGCTCATTTATTTCTTGGGTATGGAGGGTCTTTTTTATACACTCACAGTGGCTGATGATGGATATGAGACGTCTTACATGTACTGTTTCTGTGGAAACTGAGACTTGTATTGGTGGCCTGGATTGGACTGTCAAGTGGAAAATGGCATGAAAGCCTGTTCGACATCTCCAGCATGATGAAACCAATAAAAGCTGTTATAGCAAAGCGGCATCCGTTAGGAATGTTATTCAGAGGCTCAACTACATCAATACTCATTGATTACTACAGCAAATGGCCAGAGATTGCGTTCACACCTGATGGTACTTCTGCAACTGGTGTGAAATTCCCGTCTGCTGTATTCAGCCGAGAGGGAAATCTGCTTGAACTCATAACTGACAATGGTTCGCAATTCGTTTCAGCTGAGTTTGAGACATTCCTTGCTGACAGAGATATTAAACACTACCGTAACTCTGTCTATGACCCCCAAACGAACGGTAAGATTGAGCGTTTCAATAGTGTTCAGAGACTGTTTACAGACTGCTGGCATTGAGGGTAAAGAGAGGAAAGCTTTTGTGACAGAGTTTCTACATACATGGAGACAAAACTGCATGTGGGTGGTCTTCCCCGTGTGGCCCCACCAAAGGATCGACAGAATCTGAAACGAATCATCCAACAGTCACTAAACAAAATGTGTAAATGTATTGTGCAGTGCACAACAGCCAAACATTCAAGCTGGGACATTTGTGCGTATTAGGAAGCCTGGAATCACCAAGAAAGGACGTTCCAAGTTTACTCAGCCTTTTAAGGTTGTGGCTCAGAAAGGTTCAGCAACATACCACATCCTTTCAGACGGAAAAGTTTGGAAGGCTGTGCCCTTGGCTCCGGCTGCTTCCTGCGTTACAATATCCGATGCAGCTTCTCTAGCAGAAGACTCTTTCATGCCTCTTGAAGCACTTCAGACACCTCAAATGTCAGTCTCTCCTTCTTGTCCCTTACATCCTCATGGAGTGCGTCGGGTTCCAGAGTGGTCCAAGGACTATGTTACATAAAAGGACATACTGCGTAACTTAACAGGGGAGGGAAATTGTTGATAGTCTAATAAAGGTGTTTGAGACATGTAATAAAAAAACAATTATTTATTTGTTTTCCGTTTTTTAAATGGAAAACAAATATGGTATGAACAGAAGATACACAGATTTTTTACCAAGTCATTGTGCAGAAATCAATGTGAAACTGTTTGTTTCAGGTGTGTTTGGTGTTGATAGAGATGAAGTGAAGACAGTGTCAGTGATGGAGGGAGATTCTGTCACTCTACACACTGATCTTACTGAACTACTGACACATGATCACATATTGTGGATGTTTGTACCTCAAGAGACTCTTATAGCTCAAATCTTTAAACAGGCTAATTTTAGCTCAATATCTGATACTGATGATGGGAGATTCAGAGACAAACTGAAGCTGAACTATCAGACTGGATCTCTGACCATCACAAACATCACAATCACAAACTCTGGACTGTATAAACTACAGATGATCAACAACAGAGAAACTTCATACAAGAGATTCAATGTTTCTGTCTATGGTGAGTAGAGAGAAGATATTTTAATGAGCAGTGGGTTAAAATCAACTTCTAAATCTTCTCCACTTATATTTTTTTGCTCCAGTGATGAAATGATTTCTAAGTGAAAATTTAAAAACACAAAAACTTTAAAATAATCTGTCTAAATGAGACTAAATTAAAGAGAATCCCTTAAATATCATGTTTTATACATAGAATTGCTTTAGATCGTTTTCTGGAAGTAATTTTTCAGTTTTCATTCATTCTGATGTTTTCCAGCTCATCTGCCTGTTCCTGTCATCACTCGTGACTCTTCACAATGTTCTTCATCATCAGAAAGATCTTCAAGCTCCAAATGTGTGTTAGTGTGTTCAGTGATGAATGTGATGCATGTGACTCTCTCCTGGTACAAAGGAAACAGTTTATTCTCCAGCATCAGTGCGTCTGATCTCAACATCAGTGTGTCTGATCTCAACATCAGACTCTCTCTACCTCTGGAGGTGGAATATCAGGATACAAACACATACAGCTGTGTGGTGAACAGTCCAGTCAGAAACCAGACTCAACATCTCAACATCACTGATGTCTGTCAGCCGTGTTCAGGTAAGATAACATCTTTTCATGTAATAATTGTTCATGTGAAAGTATTAAAGCATCTTGGCAATCTTGTTTCGAAATATGACCTCAGTTTTATTTTAAACAGTTAAGTGAAACTATTTAATTTATTGATTTATAAAAGATAAAGATCATTATTGTGTATTGGAAGAGAAGCTCTATTCAATACGTTAAGATCACACAGTTCTGTTGACTTTTTCTCAGTGACGCTTTGTTATCAGACTCTTTCAGTTCAGTAAGTAAATAAATAATGGCTAATAGATGTGCATCAGACGGGTATTTCTTTGATGGCAGGAACTGAAAACTGTTGCTACGTGTGAGTCCAAGATCACTCTTGTATTGGCCAGTGAAACATAACCTAAACTTTGGCATTGCATCTTAAACTCACATTGCAGCATATGAATAAGTTTAGTCATGATTATATAGAGATTTACTGTATTTTACAGTGTCTTGGTTGAAGTCAGTTATTGTAGGTTTTATTTACTGTTTTGTGTTTGTTCATTACAGAACACAGAAGCACTTTGATTTGGGTGGGAATAACTGTTTTCTTATTGATGGTTCTTGTGGCAGTATTTCTGGTGGTGAAATACTTTCCCCACAAGATCTCCAGACAACAAAGAAATGAAGGTAAATAGTATCTACATGTGATCTGGTATTTTATAACCATTTCAGATTTATTGGTAGATTTGTGATCTGAAAACTGTGATTATTATTAAAACAGTTCAGAATGATGAAGAGGTGTGTTACACTGAGCCGACATTTGTGTGTAGTGTACAGAGTACGGTAAGAGGGATTTGCTGTGTGCACTGTGTATTCTGTCTGCCTGTAGAAGCTCACGTTTACACATGTACACTTAAGATTACTGTCCAGATACTGTCTAGGGTCAAATTAATTTTCACAACTTCTGTACTGTATTCAGCATTTGTTGTTTCTCATGCTTCATTTCCTGTCTGATTTCTTACAGATGATGGATTATGAAGAGCACACAGTGTACTCAAGTATTATAAAGCTGTGATGTGTCATTATAATGTATTTCTTTCAAACATTTATTCAGCTCAAGTGATTGCGTCTGTATATCAGCCAGCAGAATTCAAGAGACGTCTCTGCAATGCTTCTGGAGATGTTTAATCTCAGCATGGCCTGCCCCGTCTTAAAAGGACTAACTTGCTCTAAAAAATTATTTTATAGATTATACACCACTGGTCAAAATATATGTATATATATATATATATATATATATATATATATATATATGTATATATATATATATATGTATATTTATTGTATATATTGTATATATCTCACCGAATGTCATTCAATTAGGACAGCATAAAATTCATGTGGACACGTGTACGTATATATTATATATATATATATGTATTATATTATCTATATGCATATATTATCTATATGATATTATCTATATGCATATATTATCTATATTATCTATATGTATTTTATCTATATGTATATATTATCTATATTATCTATTGTATATATTATCTATATTATATGCATTTCATGTATCCAGACCTTTAATGTTTTCAGGCTGTGAGCAGACGCTGCTTCAAAACTAACCTGACTTGAATTGTGAAACATTTAAAGGAATAGTTAATAATTTACTCACCCTAAAGTCATCTCAGATGTTTGACTTTCTTTAGCTGAACACAATCTGAGTTGTTAAATAACATGCTGGCTCTTCCAGCTTTATAATGTAAGTGAATTATTAATTTCACTTTATGGGTATTATTAAAGGTGTTATTAAAAATAAGCCAGATTGTGCTCGGCTGAAGAAAGAATGTCATTCAACTACGACAGCATAAAATTCATTGTGAAATCAGACTGAAAACATCAGACTACTGAATGTGTTTTATTGAAACCTCTTTAAAACCATTTTAAATCAAAATAAGGTTTACAGAATGTTTCATTCGTCATCATTCATTAATGCATTAACATAAACAGATAATGAACTATTTTTATTTCACAGCATTTTTAAATGCATGTTTCTGTTAATGCAAATAAAATTCATTGTTTTGTTCATTGTGCATTTACTACTGTTTAAACTTTAGATTTAATTTTTTTATGAAACTTTTAAGTTGTATTGATACATTTGACATTGTGACAACTGAGATTAAAATTAAACTTATTTGAAACCAGTTTAAAGTGCAATTTGTTTGACATCATTTCATTTCCCAACTCACAGAAACATCACATTTATCATTTCATACTTTGTATTTTCTTTGTATATCAAATAAATGTTTTGTAGACTGAAGACTGAAACTTTATCTGGAGTTTCTGTTTTGTTTTTTAAGACACTGAAGATGAATAATAAGATGTACAATAAACCACATATTTTCCTCTGTGAAAGCTTTTAGTTTTTTAGACGTTGTATTAACGTTTGTTTATAAGAACATTATTTATGCAGGTTTTTTTCGGCATTGATAAACAACTCTGATAATAACAGGTAATCCAACAGCAATAGAAAACGCTCAGAAATGTTAGCCGGGGCAAAACAATGAATGAAATGCTATAGTTTATATACACAAGAGTTCATGAGGATCAGCTGTACAGGAAGTCATCAGCCCCAGTGATGTGGCCTTATGGGAAATGTAGTCCAAAGTAACCTAATATTCCGGTGACGGTTCCCTCTGGTGGTTCACAAAAACCTTTTGATAATTGATATATAATGTTATACAAGTTCTATTAACATTACTGCAAGAACATTTTGATAACATTGAGAGAACGTTCCCTGTAGCTGGGATTCTGAATGTGATGGTAATTCATTATTATTGTTTTTTTTATTAGAGATTATTATTTCTTTTACACTGGTTAACAGTTTAAAGTGCACTTTTACTTCACACTTTCAGATGATTATATCTGTGGACTCTCAGATCCATCACATCTCATATTACCAGCACTGTTAATGTCACATCTTCTGTCATTTTACACCATTCATTGTTTATCAGATTTAAACTCACTGTGGCTGTATGTCTCCCTCTGCTGGTGATGTTTGAAAGAGCACAACTACACTAACAGGGTAACAGGTTAAGACAGGTTATAAGAGACTTTATAAACTTCCCGTTTGTGTCTCTCTGCAAAGAGAAGTGATGGGAAAAAGAAAAGAAAGAAAAAAGAGAATAAATATACATGCAAATTCATTGTCAAACAACTTATTTCAGCTTACACTGTCTGCTAATACATATCTGTCCCATACAGAAATCTTAAATGTTTATGCATATATTTGTCCTCCTTGTAATCTGATTACAATATTTGATTTCTGCATTACTATATTTGCATTATATTTTAACACTGTTCAATAATTAATTAAACCAGGGTAATGATAGTTTATAAATATACTGTTGTAATGAATGTTCATTTGTAGTGTAACGTCAGTCGTGTCTCCAGAGGTCATTATGCACTATAACTGTGACTGGTTCGCTGCTGTTCTAGTTATTCTAGTATTGTTCTGCTGTGCTGCATTTGTTTGTCTTTTATGACTCTTTTGTTTGGGCAGATCAGGATATAAACACATACAGCTCTGTGGTGAACAGTCAGCAACCTCAACAACTCATTTCACTGAAGTCTGTCGACCAGCTTCATGTGTGGCAGTAGTTATGTTTCTGCAGTTAGCTTTACTCAACATGTTTTGTAGTGTAGTCTTTTAAAACTGATCCCAGTTCATCTCACTGGTGTCTAGACTGGAAATCATTTGATATAAACATATGAGAGATTCAAAAATACAGCAGTCACAAAACAATGAAATCAGACAGATCCAGAATCTTAATTTATAATAAAATAAAGTACAAACTAAATTCAATGTTTTTTTGTTCGCTCCCGCAAAAATGTTGCAACAAACAGAAACTCTGAAATAATTGAAAGGACCAGATGTTTACAAGTTAACACTGAGACCTATTCAAAACGGAAACATGAAGGTGTGAATGTTGTATCTCTCACATCAGTCTGATCTGTTCCATGATAAACGGATCTGCTCTGTTCACACTGCTGGTGTACAGCTGAGCTTCTCAACCCTCTTGTGTTTGTGCATCACCCCCCCCACACACATTCACACACACACATTCACACACACACACACAGTTGTCAGAGGTGAGATGCTGGTTGTTTTTGCATGAAAAATACTCAGCCTTCATCTGGGACCCTGTATGTTCTGAGTCTCTTGTATGTCATCAAAAATTCATTATGATGATCAGGACATTGGGGTGTGTTGAACAGCACATTTCTCTTTGACAAGCCACACATTTTTATATATAAATTAAAACATTCTTTCTGTTTCACAAAAGGTTCTTTGAAGTGGAAAAAGGTTCTTCAGACCTCAAGAGGGTTTTTAAGAACCGTTGAAAGCTGAAAGAAATAGTTCTTTGGGGAACCAGAAATGGCTCTTCAATGGCATAACTGTGAGGAACCTTTTAAGAACCTTCATTTTTATCATATACAAAGACAGCTATTAGTGAAAACAAGACACAAGAACACAGTATGACTAAAGAGGCTTTGAAACAATGAAAGTTTGATTCTGTATTTCTAATACAGTCTTGTCCTTATCTTTTCAATGAAACATCTCTCAGCTGACTCAACAACAGGTCTGTTTACATGTCACTTATTTGTCTTCACTGTTCAGTTTCATAGACCAGGAAGGCCGTGTAATGTGTAAGAACATAAGATCTAAGATGCAGCAAGAGGAAAATATGTTTTATTTATAGTTTATCGGTTTCAGAGCAGCGCTGTGAGAGGGCACATACGTGTGACAGGAAACTGAAGAGCTGCAGAGCACAAACGGACAACATGAAACAGTATTTCTGTAAGAAACTGTTGATGTTGAGTCTTCACTAACAGTGTCATCACATCTGTACACATGTGAATAGTCACTATAATTTAACCTTTATAATTACTTATTGTACTGTATTACTGAACTGTGCTATATATTACATTTACATTATTGACTTTATATACAATATACAGAATGAAGACTGTTAATCAGGACAATGTCACATGTATTATTTTACATGATAACTACAGTCTCTGTATTTTGATGAGCTCATATGTAGTATCATATGTAGTATCATATGTAGTATGTAGTATCATATGTAGTATCATATGTAGTATGTAGTATCATATGTAGTATCATATGTAGTATGTGGTATCATATGTAGTATCATATGTAGTATTATATGTGGTATTATATGTAGTATCATATGTAGTATTATATGTAGTATTATATATGTAGTATCATATGTAGTATCATATGTAGTATCATATGTAGTATCATATGTAGTATCATATGTAGTATTATATGTAGTATCATATGTAGTATCATATGTAGTATCATATGTAGTATCATATGTAGTATTATATGTAGTATTATATGTAGTATCATATGTAGTATTATATGTAGTATCATATGTAGTACCATATGTAGTATGTAGTATCATATGTGGTATCATATGTAGTATATATGTAGTATCATATGTAGTATCATATGTAGTATCATATGTAGTATCATATGTAGTATATATGTGGTATCATATGTAGTATTATATGTAGTATTATATGTAGTATCATATGTATATTATATGTAGTATCATATGTAGTATCTATGTAGTATCATATGTAGTATCATATGTAGTATTATATGTAGTATTATATGTAGTATTATATGTAGTATCATATGTAGTATCATATGTAGTATCATATGTAGTATCATATGTAGTATTATATGTAGTATTATATGTAGTATTATATGTAGTATCGTATGTAGTATTATATGTAGTATCATATGTAGTATCATATGTAGTATCATATGTAGTATCATATGTAGTATCATATGTAGTATTATATGTAGGAGGGACTTGTTTGTCAGAGAGTTTAGCACGAGCCTTCTCATTTTTCTACAAAGAACAGCAATATTTCTGTTTTTGATCGGACTGTGTGCTGCATTTTAACACCAAATCTGTGGAAATGTTTGAACAACACGCAGAAACTGATTTAAGAGACTTTCTTTGTGTTGCGGATGTTTGTTAAGAGAAGGACGAGTTTCTTATACTCTGATCTCAGTTCAGTCTCATGTTGGACACACAGCTGTTATGATCATCTTTTATTCCAGTAATGAAGAAATAGCGGTTCAAGGCTCGTCTCATCTTGTATTGATCCAGTTTGATTCAGTGATCCAGTAACTTTTACACCAAATGTGGAGTTTATTGATCAGAAAGCTTTCAGTGAACTTTCATCAATATAAATCGCTTTTCTTTTATCTGTGTCTGTTGTTTGCTCGTGGTAAGTAAGTGGGATTGATATTATTTTACACGTTATTGTTTATTTGATGTTTTTGTTGTGGATCATATACGTATTTCACATTCAATGATTTCCGTTTATAAAACAGTAAACTAATATTAATGAACAGAAGATAGAGGATGTTTTATCAAGTCATTGTGCAGAAATCAATGTGAAACTGTTTGTTTCAGGTGTGTTTGGTGTTGATAGAGATGAAGTGAAGACAGTGTCAGTGATGGAGGGAGATTCTGTCACTCTACACACTGATCTTACTGAACTACTGACACATCATCACATAATGTGGAGGTTTGGACCTGAAGAGACTCGTATAGCTCAAATATTTAAACAGGCTAATTTTAGCTCAATATCTGACACTAATGATGGGAGATTCAGAGACAAACTGAAGCTGAACTATCAGACTGGATCTCTGACCATCACAAACATCACAATCACAAACTCTGGACTGTATAAACTAACTATCATCATCAACAGAGAAACTTCATACAAGAGATTCAATGTTTCTGTCTATGGTGAGTAGAGAGAAGATATTTTAATGAGCAGTGGGTTGAAATCAACTTCTAAATCTTCTCCACTTATATTTTTTGCTCCAGTGATGAAATGATTTCTAAGTGAAAGATTATTTAAAGTTTGCTTTAAATCTAAATTGCTTTAGATCGTTTTCTGGAAGTAATTTTCCAGAAATTAAGTTTTAATTCATTCTGATGTTTTCCAGCTCATCTGCCTGTTCCTGTCATCACTCGTGACTCTTCACAATGTTCTTCATCATCAGAAAGATCTTCAAGCTCCAAATGTGTGTTAGTGTGTTCAGTGATGAATGTGATGCATGTGACTCTCTCCTGGTACAAAGAAAACAGTTTATTCTCCAGCATCAGTGCGTCTGATCTCAACATCAGTGTGTCTGATCTCAACATCAGTGCGTCTGATCTCAACATCAGTGTGTCTGATCTCAACATCAGACTCTCTCTACCTCTGGAGGTGGAATATCAGGATAACAACACATACAGCTGTGTGGTGAAGAATCCAGTCAGAAACCAGACTCAACATCTCAACATCACTGATGTCTGTCAGCCGTGTTCAGGTAAGATAACATCTTTTCATGCAATAATTGTTCATGTAAAACTGACATATTTATCAGACATGGTGGCACATACATCACTGGTGAGGAGTGAACACACACACCCAAAGCAGTGGTTGGTTGCTTTGCTCAAGGGCACTTCAGTTTCTACCCGTCGGCACTGCAACCTTCTGATTAAGCTTGACTCACTAACTAGTAAGTCACAACTGCCCCAAATGTTGTGGAAGTATTAGAGCATCTGACAATCTTGTTTTGAAATATGACCTCTGATTTCTCTAAGTAGTTAAAAGAGCACTATATAGAGATTTACTGTATTTTACAGTGTCTTTGTTGAGGTCAGTTATTGTAGGTTTTATTTACTGTTTTGTGTTTGTTCATTACAGAACACAGAAGCACTTTGATTTGGGTGGGAATAACTGTTTTCTTATTGATGGTTCTTGTGGCAGTATTTCTGGTGGTGAAATACTTTCCCCGCAAGATCTCCAGACAACCAAGAAATGAAGGTAAATATTATCTACATCCAATCTGGTATTTTATAACCATTTCAGATTTATTGGTAGATTTGTGATCTGAAAACTGTGATTATTATTAACAGTTCAGAATGATGAAGAGGTGTGTTACACTGAGACAACATTTGTGTGTAGTGTACAGAGTACGGTAAGAGGGATTTTCTGTGTGCACTGTGTATTCTGTCTGCCTGTAGAAGCTCGCATTTACACAGAGAAACATCTGAGTTTGCTTGCATGACTGAAAGTGCCACAGTTACCCAGCTAACAAGTTTAGGTTTTAAGAACGTTTCCGTAACATTTCCATTAAGTAACAAAAACATTTAAAAAGTTATTTTGAATTCTAGGATTGTTCAAGACATCTATTGTATTAAAACTATTGCTTGGATATAAGAACATTATTCAAACATTTTTAAATTCTTTATCACTTTTACATGTTCACTAGCAATTTAGGAATAACATTTGTGATCTGTATGATTTTAAATAAAAAGTAACTTTGAGTAAAACTTAGCCAATGTTCTGAAAACGTTCCCTGTTAGCTGGGTGGTTGTTTTTCTGCTTTTGCCTCTGTGTGTTCATGATGATCAGGAAGCATCTGAAACGGCATACTGTGATGGTACATAGCTCACTAAATTTGAAGTATGTACCTACTTCCTGTTGCAACAGTATGTTCTATATAGTATGTGTGAGTGCAGTATGGATACTTGTACTACATGAAGGTTTATGAAGACCATGTACATGAAGATCATGAAGGTTCATGTGCTGCTCATGTGCTGTGTGTTGGTAGCACAGCTCCATGTGTGATGTCATTGTTGCCATGACAATCTGTCTGCTTCAGTTTTAGTGACACTTGCGCTGCTGAATTATGATGTTTCATAAGATAACGGCCCCAGAAAGTATTTGTACACTTAAAATGAAAGTTTACCCAAAAATAAATGAATTTCCATCATTTACTCACCCTCATGTCATTCCAAACCTGTATGACTTTTCATCTGCGGGACACAATAGCAGATATTTCTGTGAGGTTTTGTGTTCATACAACAGAAGTCAATGAGTGCCACTGCTGTCTGGTTACCAAAGTACCTCAAAATAACAAAATAACATGATTGTAAGTAAATAATGGAAGAATGTTTTTGGGTGAACTATCCCTTTAAAATGTGCCACCTGTTTTGATATGTTGTTTAACGCAGTGACAGATTACTGTCCAGATACTGTCTGGGGTCACATTCATTTTAATACCTCACAACTTCTGTACTGTATTCAGCATTGTTGTTTCTCATGCTTCATTTCCTGTCTGATTTCTTACAGATGAAGGATGATGAAGAGCACACAGTGTACTCAAGTATTATAATGAGGTGACGTGTCATTATTGTTATGGAGGAGGTCTCTGTCTGCTCAGGTGTTACATCCCTGTTAGGATAACGTAACTAATGTTAATGTTTTATCTTGCTTATCATTTATCTCTCTTTGTTGTCTTTTGTCTTCTTTTGTGTTTTTGTGGCTCTCAGTGTTGTCGTCTTGTGTATTAACTATATAGACACATTAGGTTGGGGCGAGTGCCACATGCTGTACTTTTGTCCTGACTAGATAGGGTAGTTAGGGTAGTTTAGTTAGGGTAGTTTAGTTAGACGCTGAAGACTTTTATCACTCTTGTTTTCTAGGCAGTTTAGGGATTTAACTACAGCTAGACAGGTTTGATTGTTTCTTTGATTTGGCACCGCTCATGTCTCTTTTGCTGTACAAGTTTTGTTAATATTGTACATGGTTGTTTTCACCTTTTGTTACTGTCACTGTTGCACTGTAAATAAACCCACTTGAGCGCATGTAAGAGCGGCCTGTGTCTGTTTTCTGCCTTCGCTCATTTTAAATAATCAACATTTTAATGTTATAACACTTACCCCCTGACAACATCTGGGTTGGTAACAAGGTTGCTGACTGTTCACCACAGAGCTGTATGTGTTTATATCCTGATCTGCCCAAACAAAAGAGTCATAAAAGACAAACGAGTGCAGCACAGCAGAACAATACTAGAATAACTAGAACAGCAGCGAACCAGTCACAGTTATAGTGCATAATGACCTCTGGAGACACGACTGACGTTACACTACAAATGAACATTAATTACAACAGTATATTTATAAACTATCATTACCCTGGTTTAATTAATTATTGAACAGTGTTAAAATATAATGCAAATATAGTAATGCAGAAATCAAATATTGTAATCAGATTACAAGGAGGACAAATATATGCATAAACATTTAAGATTTCTGTATGGGACAGATATGTATTAGCAGACAGTGTAAGCTGAAATAAGTTGTTTGACAATGAATTTGCATGTATATTTATTCTCTTTTTTCTTTCTTTTTTCCATCACTTCTCTTTGCAGAGAGACACAAACGGGAAGTTTATAAAGTCTCTTATAACCTGTCTTAACCTGTTACCCTGTTAGTGTAGTTGTGCTCTTTCAAACATCACCAGCAGAGGGAGACATACAGCCACAGTGAGTTTAAATCTGATAAACAATGAATGGTGTAAAATGACAGAAGATGTGACATTAACAGTGCTGGTAATATGAGATGTGATGGATCTGAGAGTCCACAGATATAATCATCTGAAAGTGTGAAGTAAAAAAGAAATAATAATCTGTAAATAAATAAAAAATTAAAATTAATTAACATTAGTAAATGCACAATGAACAAAACAATGAATTGTATTTACATTAACATATAAAAAAGCTATAGAATAAATATAGTTCATTATCAGTTCATGTTAGTGCATTAATGAATGAAATTGTAATTAATGAATTGTAAACCTTATTTTGATTTAAAATGGTTTTAAATGTTTTAATAAAACGCAGTGACACCTTTGAAAGTTAAAGTTTAGGTTTGACATGAAAATAATTCAGTTTCAATGAGTCAAGTGCGCCATCTAGCGGTCTGATGTTTCAAAGCCGGCTTATAGGGAATAGTTAAATAATAAATTAAAATTGTAGGCCGTCCGAGATGAATAATTACATTCTTTCTTCAGCCGAGCACAATCTGGTTTATTTTTAATGATACCCTGCATTTTCCTGCATCTATTCAAATATATTTTTTCCAGTTCGTATTAACAAACTGAAGTCTTATGGATCACTTTTATGATGGATGAAAGAGCTTCAAAATCTCGGGCACTATTCACTTACATTATAAAGCTGCAAGAGCTGGTTTGTGTTTCACGCTGCAGTACATCGTATTGGACTGTAGAGAGCAGAATTGTTCTGGATGATGGATTGTGGTCAGTCCCCATGACAGGATGTGCTGCTTGTGAGGTTGTGAAGTTCTGTGTCGTGGCCAGATAATTTTGACTCATACGAGCAGCTTCAGGAGATGTAGGCATTCATTTACCTAAAATGCCTAGAGACACTTTTATGAAGCCAGCAATGACTTCTGTTGTGTTGATTTGTCATAAACTCCACCTTATTCTTCTAAGTGCAATTGCCATTGTTGTAGTGTATTATTATTAATAACTGGATGAATCTTACAGCTTGCCCTGTATCTAAAGGATATCATGTTGTAATACAATAAGAATTGAATTATTGGATACAATATCCGCTTGTTGCTTTGGATAAAAGCGTCTGCTAAATGACTAAATGTAAACGTAATGTAAATGATATTTCACTGTGGCTGGCTATTAGTTACATCACAGCATCACTGTTGTTATGCAATTAGACACATAACATTTTTCTTTATGAAGTAGTATGACTATTTTTCCCACTAAATGTCAAGTTAATGACAAAGTAAATGTAAACAATAAACTCCAAAGAGCACCAAATAATTTAAATGAGGAAATACTGGTGAAAAGCTTAACATTTAGATTATGACCTTAAAACACATTAATCATGCTGCAGTTGCTGATAAGCTATCAGAATTTCCCATAAAGCTCTAAATGTGTGGGAAACGGCCTTACCAGAAAGATTACTGATAACAGCTGCAGGTGGGAACAAAAACAAGCTGTTAAACGATTAAAACTGGTGCCGAACAGTCAGGTTTGACTAGTTGCAATTTCATTACTTAGCAAAGTTACTCAGCTCGAGTGTTTGGAAGAATTTGTGCATGACACATGAAAATATTGGTCCCATCTTATAGCATGGTTAAACAAAGTAATAGACAAATTTCCAAAACCAAACTAACTGGAGCTAGTGAAATCACAAGACTGTTTAGTAAGAGTCTAGTAAGTAAAAATCAAGATCTCAGCGTGGTTTTGCTAGCGTTTGTAAAAATACTCATAAGGTTAAAGTGTAAGGTATCTTTGTAAGGTCATGACTGACTGCGGCATTTAATCATGCAGCTGATGGTTTTATTCAAATTGACATACAAATTAGATTTGAAATCATAAGAGTGTCTTTGTTGCAGGTGCAGATATCTGTCTCCTGATATCTGTCTGTAAACCCCCGAGACCCTGAAATGACATCACATTTGTCCAACAAATCAAGATCATGTAAATATGTCAGTACAAACAGCTGAGACATATTTCTGTATAGCACGACATAAGCAAAACTGTGCTGTTTTGTTAAATTAACAGACAACCAGTCAAAGTTATGAAAAAAGTTATTTGTTTATTTTTGTATTCACGTAATTCACTATACTTGCGTATTCTGTGTGATCGGCTTTAACATCCTGTTGGAACAAAAACAGAAACAAAAATAAGTTGGGACTGTATAAAACAGAGCTGGATTTTCTTTGAATTTAACTAAAAAGACAAACAACAAGAGTCTGTCCAAGTCTGTATAATAAACATTGTCAGTCGGCATCACATAACATCATTGAATATTAAATAACATGATTGCATGACAAGCACAGGCACAGCTTGTCATACAGAGCCACTGACCTTTTGGCAAACACCTGTAAAAAAAATGTAAAAATACTAAAGTGACAAAGACAGAACAGTAGGAAAGTTACCGTAGAGATGTGATTCTCTCTGTTGCTATTTAGGGTCAGTGAAGCTCAAACATATTCATTATCATTCTTTGGAAAACTGGGTGTGAGGAATTCTTTGATGAATCTGTGTGAATGTGTTTAAAAATATGTGTGTGTGTGTGTGTGTGTGTGTGTAAAGATGAACAGTATTACAATGTCTTACCGTATACTTAAGTCTTTGTGCACAGCTTGGTTCTGCGTAATGTATCTCCTCCTGAATCTGCCACACTGTATTAATAATAATAGTAAAACGTAAAAATATATATGAATTTGCTATATTAGTTGTGACATTTGAGTTAATATTTTTGTATGTAAACACTTGCCGTCTTTTTTTTGTTGTTTAAATGCTTTGTAGCGGCAGTAACTCACACCAGGAGCTACAACTACAAGCATCAGTGACATCACAGCCACAGATATCAGCAGTGAGAAACGCCAACCCTGGATGAGTTCTGTAATACACACAAACTAAACAATCATCGTCTTTCTTTAAGTTTGAGCCACAGTCTGTTTTCACTATATGACTCCAACTTACCTGAACACGGCTGACAGACATCAGTGATGTTGAGATGTTGAGTCTGGTTTCTGACTGGATTCTTCACCACACAGCTGTATGTGTTGGTATCCTTATATTCCACCTCCAGAGGTAGAGAGAGTCTGATGTTGAGATCAGACGCACTGATGTTGAGATCAGACGCACTGATGCTGGAGATTAAACTGTTTTCTTTGTACCAGGAGAGAGTCACATGTGTCACATTCATCACTGAACACACTAACACACATTTGGAGCTTGAAGATCTTTCTGATGATGAAGAACATTGTGAAGAGTCACGAGTGATGACAGGAACAGGCAGACGAGCTACAAATATTAAAAAAACAAATATATTATTTCAGGGATTAATTATTGACTTTATCATAAAGGTTTTTATCAATAAAAAGAACTCTTTTATATCTATACTTTTTAACTCATGCATCTTTTTCATGCATCTATTTGCATTTTATTTACTTTGCTAACGCCTGGTATTTCCTTCAAACATGCAAATCATTAATCAAAAATATAAAGTTTTTATTAATAACAGTTTGCATATTATCTTTTACCAAGTAGCGCAGAACTCTCACCTGAAAAACAGGCTATTAAAAAACTTCCCAGTTCCCCTTTTTCTTCAGGCTTATTCATCTAATTCACTTCTCTACATGTTAAATTAATTTAATTCAGTTTACTCACTATAGACAGAAACATTGAATCTCTTGTATGAAGTTCCTCTGTTGATCATCAGTAGTTTATACAGTCCAGAGTTTGTGATTGTGATGTTTGTGATGGTCAGAGATCCAGTCTGATAGTTCAGCTTCAGTTTGTCTCTGAATCTCCCATCATCAGTATCATATATTGAGCTAAAATTAGTCTGTTTAATAATTTGAGCTATAAGAGTCTCTTGAGGTACAAACATCCACTGTATCTGATGATGTGTCAGTATTTCAGTAAGATCAGTGTGTAGAGTGACAGAATCTCCCTCCATCACTGACACTGTCTTCACTTCATCTCTATCAACACCAAACACACCTGAAACAAACAAAAATCACACATTTAATAAATTAAAACCTGTTACAAATCAAACACGATGAGTGACGATCATATCAGCTGAACGAGTGTCGACTGCACATCCAGTTTAATTAATAAATGCAGTTTTTATTTTAATAACCCAAACAGACACAATTCATCATTATTTCATGTAAGTAAATGTTTTACGTACCATCAGTGACCAATAAATACAGAAAGACGAAAGCTTTGTGAATCATATTCCTGATATAACAAACCAATAACCAAACAATACAGTCCTCCAACATGAATAAACCTGAACTCAATGCTGCATCAAATACTCCATGTTTTAAACAGTTTTCTGTAAAATTTTCCCTGCAAAAAACTCGGCATCATATCCACACCTACAGTGAATGATATTGGCTCTCCTCTGCGCTATTTGTTTGCATAGCTCCACCTTCCTCAGCCAGAAGCAATACAAAGCTTCATTGTAGAGGCTGCAAATCTCATTTATGTCAAATGAAACGGAGATCTGCGCCTGTAATGCTGCATTGTTTGCGTCTCAAATGCGTCTGCAGCTGAATAATTGACGACTGACTCTTAACCAAGTTCATATTGAAAAATACAAATATTTTTGATTATATCTTTTAAAACATGAGTATTGGAGTCAAATGTTGTATGTGATACTGACAGAAGAATGTTTGTCTTTTAAACCTCTTGAAGTTGCTCTGGAGAAAGTGTGTGAGAACTTTGAATGCTATAAATCACTGTGGGCAGATTAACCAAGTTTATTCTCACATAGACAAACTTATGTATAATGTCTGGTCCATATTACTGTATAGACTGATACCTGTTGACAGCCACTTAAACAGGTATTGCCTCCTCAATACATTAAACAACTAGTTAAAACAAAGGTGAATAAAAACAACCCTGCAACCTCTTCATACCCCTTTGGCCACAAACTGAAAGGTTTTTAATCTACCCACAATTGTAATGCATTTTTATTTCAACCCTGGAATGCCATTTTTCTTCCTCATTTCAGAACCTCAACTGGAATATGCACCTGGGTGTAGGAATCGGTGAAACATATTAAATTTCCAAAACCTGCAGCCAACATACATTTTATTCTTTGTAAAATGACTTACTCATGAGAATTAAAAGCAGCAAAACAAGATTAAAGAGACTGAGATGTACTGCTTCTCCGATTACAGACAAACAGTCAAATACTTTTACAGTATCTTTGCAAATCTTGTGCGCTTTGAAGTGGGTGTGGCTAATTCAGTGAGCAGAAGTTTGCAGAAGTTCTAGAACGACTAACATCACTTACAAAATCTTTAACATACAGCGTTAAAGGGCACATTGGTATAATAAGTCCTTCTTCATCAATAGTTCTTCTGTACAGAGTGCAAAAAGCAGTTTTGTCTCCAACAAGCAACATCAAACTTTGTTACAAGGTTGGAAACGTCACTCACCTCATTATTAAGTATCTCATCTTTGTATCATGCCTACACAATGACAATAAACAGTTACATCTTGGAGGAGAAAGATTAAACATTCTCACAACATTTGTTTCCATTGATGTGTGGCGGTCAGGTCAGGGGGGTTCATGTGACTCTTACCCACACACTTCAGCAGAAACCACTGACACATTTCTCTGGTATCCATCAACAGATGTTAACCAACAGGTGCTGCTGTCACCCAACACAACAACACGCTAGATACCTTATACTGACCTAAAACAACAGACCACAGTAGGTCTCGCAAACAGAGCTGTTAGTGGGTCAAGGTGCATTAAGACTCGCATGCAGCTTTAATGCAACAGCATTAAAACTCTATAAAGTATCATGACACGTAATGAGTATGACAATACATGACAATGAAATGAGTAACTGGAGGGCTTGATAATTTCCCTATGGCTTAACGTACATCTCAGTTCCTGTTTGGTACATTTTGAGCTTGTTTTAAAGTGCATGAATAGAAACTGCATATTTTAAATAAACTGCATTTAAATATTTTAACAAACCTGGGAATGAACCGGCTCTTAGTGTTATCGTCATCTTTTAACCAGTTTCCTACATGGTCATATAATTTAATCTCATTTCTCTGTATGTGTATATAAAGCCTCTGTCCTGTTTCGTACCGTTTATAGATACCACATCCTGTGAAACCTACAGAGCTGTCAACCGCATTGTCAAGTTTACTGAGAAACAGTGGAAGCTCATGTGATGATGACCAGAAACACATTGTGAATGCGACCTCAGTTCCATGAGAACCTGTATTTGAAGTTTACGTCCTGTATTACAGCCCCATGTACCTGTTAAGTGACTGATCCCTCTGGAGATATTTCCTCCATCATCTGCACTATGAAGATACTCCTGCAGATACTTCATTTCTTTCAGGCCCAGGAATCAGCAGTTTGTGTGGTTGGCATGGTGCTGGTAGCCACTATCACCACCATCTATCACCACCATCTATCACCACCATCTAGCTGCAAAAAGCAGGTTGTACTTTCCATCAGCCACTCGCAAAGAACAAAGACTTCAAATCGTATCTCCAGCGTTCTGCTCTAGCCCAGCAGCTGCTGAAATAAAGGGATGATATCGGATAGCTCTCTCCAGGTGTTATACTGCAGACACTACATGATCACACCTGCTCTGAGGACATCACACCACATCAAAAACACCAGGAACAAAGATCTGCTTTTGTAAAAGACAGTCAAAGAGAGAGAGAAGCTACCACACGGCTCAGTGGTTTAAAAACGCATTATACTTCAAAAATTATTATACTAACTATCAGAACTGATAAATACGTACAAAATTTAAAGCCGTAATCCATAGCCTCTCTGTTACCATCTCTTTTTGACACATAAAACTGCAGGTTACTTTACATACTTTTCTTTATGTAGAAGTCAGAAGCCAGACTGGTCAAAATATAAACCATTATTATAAACTTACAGTTGTGAATCGAGGTTTGAACACTGATCTGTTATGTACTTGCTCAATAACTCATTTTGTTCATTTTTTTTAAGTTACAGACTGTAGCTTTAGCCCATCCTTAAAACGATGTATTGTTTGCCAAGAGCGCCCTCTGTCGAAATATGTTCTCTGACACATGTAAGGACACGTTTAGTGCCAAATATTCAACATTTAGCACAAGTTTGGCATCTAATATGCCTTCATCACCATCCTTCAAGAGACAGTTCACCATATAAAGAAAAAAACCCTCATTAAAACTAATTGACTCACCCTCAAGTCATTCCAAAACCATATGAGTTACTTTAAAATGATCAATACAAAATAAAAAATAACACAATGTGTTTATACAGCATACAACATGACTGAAGCCATCAAGCTCCAAAATACAACAAACATTATTTGTACATATGTTGATATGAATGTATAAAATGCATTTTACTGTGCATGTATAGTAAAAAATCTTTTGTATACCAACAACTTTTATATTAAAAAACAACAACATAAAGGCTCACAATAAATGTGTATGTATTACACATTATTACACAACATTTAAATCAATTTAAGAAAATGATGGCACATAGATATTCACATTGTTTTCTATGAATTTCACTATTCAATATGAATAACAAATATTAATAAATTACATTATTTATTACAGACATGAAATTACTGATCTAGTGATCCAGTGCAGATGTAGGAGACAGAACTACTGAAGAATCTCGGTCTCATATTGTCCTACTGTGAGTAGATAGATCCCCGTTGTTGATTTCTTTAACAAGACAATATATATTTTCATATTTAAATATGAAAGTTTTCATATTTAAAGACGATAATATGAAACACATGTGTGTTTGAAAGCAGTAAATTTTACATCCGATTTAATACACAGCAGTACAGACCATATGCTGGTGATGTCATCTCACTATAACACTTGTGTACACTGTGTGGACGTCAGATTTCTGTAGAAACATGAAAAGCAAACAATGTTACACTCCAAATTCATTTTATTCACAAATATAACATATATTAGGATAACTGTATTCAATAGTAAAACTGCAATTATGGCAACATTAGCTGCAGCAGAACACATATGAACAGCACAATCGTGGCTCTGTAATTAGGGCCCTTTACTTGTTCAAGCAGACATTGATGTTTCTCTGCGTACAAAGCTTGAAAGACACCACAGTAGATCAGAGCAAGATACAGCGCACACCGCAACACAAACTCTTACCGTACTTATATTACGCCTTGCACAAAATTCTGTTGCGTCGGCATAATGTACCTCTTCCTCATGAGTCTGAACTGTTTTAATAATAATCACAGTTATCAGACTAATAATTCATATTTGTAAAGTCTATTTTAAAGGCCAGAAATGTTAAATAAAACTATTACTGTGACACACACTGGCTTTTTTGTGGACAAAAGACTTAAAAAAGATAAGACCTGCCTTCTTGTCTTGTATGTCTAGGACTTTTGTTGAAGTACATCACACCGACAGCTGAAATAACTACAAGCAGTATTACCAAAAGACCAGCTATTCCCACCAAATGTCGGGTTTGGATGAATTCTGTAATGAGCAAAATAAAAATAGTAAATGAGTGTTTGATTTCAATCAAGACATTGCAGAATGTCTTTAGAATAACTTCAGTACATTTTTTACAACATTTATTATGTGTTCCAGGACCCATTATTAACAATTATGACAGACTGTAATTTACTATAAATTCATTATAATTTTGTCCTAAGAACCAAAATCTACAAATGCTAGAGATGAGATGAACAGAAGAAGGTTGTAGGAAAGATTATCAGAGCATTAGGGATGAGGGGCTTACCTGAACATGGTTGACAGACATCAGTGATGTTGAGATGTTGAGTCTGGTTTCTGACTGGATTCTTCACCACACAGCTGTATGTGTTGTTATCCTGATATTCCACCTCCAGAGGTAGAGAGAGTCTGATGTTGAGATCAGACGCACTGATGCTGGAGAATAAACTGTTTTCTTTGTACCAGGAGAGAGTCACTTGTGTCACATTCATCACTGAACACACTAACACACATTTGGAGCTTGAAGATCTTTCTGATGATGAAGAACATTGTGAAGAGTCACGAGTGATGACAGGAACAGACAGATGAGCTGGAAATATGACAGTAGAATAATGAATATTACTTACAGATAAAATTAAATAAACGCTCATCAAAGGAGGATGTTTCACTTTAGTGCATTACTAAGTCTGTAATGAAGTCATCAAAACATCATATCAGACCAAATCAGACAGAAAATCATAAACAAATCATACTATAAAGGTTAAACTGTAATAAAACAAGTACTCTACCCAACTACACTTTTGCACAAACGCTTCAGTTTACTCACCATAGACGATAACAGTAAAACTCATGTATGAGATCGTATCTCTTCTGCTGATCATAAGCTTGTAAAGTCCTGCATGCACAGTTATGATGTTTGTGATGGTGAGAGATCCAGTCTGATTGCTCATCTGTAGATGATCTCTGAACATCTCATCCTTACTGACAAATGTGAAGTTCATTTCACCCCTTCTAATGATTTCAGCTACACGAATGGACTGATGTTCAAAACTCCAGAGCATTTGTATGTCTGTCGGTCCTTCAGTAAGATCAGTGTGTAGAGTGACAGAATCTCCCTCCATCACTGACACTGTCTTCACTTCATCTCTATCAACACCAAACAAACCTGAAACAAACAATGTGCAAAAAATGTTTATAGAAATAGCACCATCTTTTTTACAAGTTACATTAGTATATATACCTAGTGTCAGCTATGCGCATAAAGGTTAGCTGGTTTCAGTTCAGATCACTTAGTTACATATTATAAATCATTTGACCATTAAAATTTCAGGCATTAATTAAAGAAAAAAATAAATCACTTACCACCTGCAAGCCAAAGGCACATCGCGAATAAAACAAGTTTATTAATCATATTTCATCCGATATCTGACATCTGATAATGAAGCTCCTCATGATTTTGACTGTTCTGGTTAATATCTGAAAACAGAAAACAGATCTGAGCTTCGAAAGATCCTCGCTTCCCTTACATGAAACCATGAATTAGTTTCACCTTAAGAAGTGAAGCTGAAGACAAAAGCAACAAGCAATAAACTGAGAAAATAATCAACCCGTCTTTGATCCACACAAAGGAATACAAAACAAAACTACATGAAGCTGCAGCGTTTGCGTGTTTTAGTCAGTTTGCTGAACTGATGATCAGTCTATCCTGTACAGACATTAAAAACAACATGAACCCCACAGTGTCTCTTTTCTAGCACTCTGTGTGGGTGTGGTCTCATTACTCCCTCCCTGTTCTCATGAAATATTATTTAATCCATGTTAGCTTGCTTACCACTGTTTTAGATGGCAGAAGTGTGAGTCTGTTATCCTCAGAAGTTGTTGTGCTATGGTTTGAGGATAAAGATGGAAGACAACTGGATAAAAGAGAGGCTACTAAAAATGGGGAAAAACTCCATCTGGGGTCCTTTCCCATGATGCCCTTAGGTTTAGACTCATCAGCAGTCGACATCTGTTCAGTGTGAATCACAGTGTGATTACTATTCTTTAGTCACGATGTGATCATTTGTTATGCCTGAACATCACCCGCTGACTGGCAGGAAATCCCCGCTCAGTCATGCTCACGGAGCATAAAGCCCCTACTGTGGTATAGTCATGTGAGACAAGCCTGTTTAGAAACAGGTGCTTATGTTAAATGAATAGTCACTGTTTTCATAAAGACAGAATTAAATGGAAAACTCCCCATCCTCTGGCTGAATAAATGTCTGTACTGTACTCTGTGCAAGACTGTGTCAGGGTCCTGACTCAGTCCTAGTCTTGGTTCTTGTTTCTTGGTGTCAGGGTCTAGACTCATGCTCTGTGTCTTTGTTATCTGTGGAAGCACATGGCCATTGTTTGTTTACTTCTGCCATGTGCTCTCCTATCATGTGTCTTGACCCTGCCCTCCCGTCATTAGTTTATTCCTCCCATTAGTTTATTAGTCTGCCCTCATTACCGACCTTGTTTTCTGTCTTATTTAATGCCTTTGTGTTTGCTGTCTTGTGCTGGTTCATTGGCAATTGTCAGATGTCATATGGTAGTTTCTGTGGTCATGTTATGTTATTAGTCTGTTGGCTTTTAGTTTTTGGTTTCCTCCCTCAATGGAGTTTTTGTTTAAATGAAGTTTTTGGTTTAAAGCTGATCTGCATTTGGGCTCTACCTCATCGTGTTCCTGACAGACTGAAGCGTTTGTTTAATGTGAATGCATGAATTCAATCTCTGTTCACAACTGTGGAAAAATCAGGGCTGACATTTGTTTAATAAACACAGGTTACAAGAATACAAGAGCCCACAAAATGAGAGAAAACAAGGTTAACTAACGAAACAAGCCCAACCTGATCAAAAGCTTCACAAAGAAAACATGTTTCGAAAAGCATGCGACTGTACTACTATTTGTATGGCTGAAATGGTCAAATTAAGTTAGTAAGATGTTACCTTAGACATGGTAAAATTTTGTTCTTTTTTTAAATATTACTGATAAAATATACGTATTATTCACTGAATGCTGTAATGTTCACACCAGTCGATTACAGTAATGTTGAAGTAACATTTCAGGTCGCAGGGTTCATCTGTGAAGTAAACAATCGTACACCCACATGCTCCACACGGAGTGTGATCAACACCTCGCGCACACCTTTCACACGTCCAATGGCAGACGCGCTTTTATTATACCACACGCGCTCAATGCACTCAATTCTGGCCTACATAAACAAGACCGCAGGGTTTGTGGGCCACAGTGTATAAAGCACCACACGTTCCCTCAGTTGGTTAAAAGTCAGAAAAGAAACAGAGGAAACAGAAAATGAAATTGAATTAAATTCAAACTATTCTGTATTTTTACCATATACATATGGGAATAACCTGTTTTTCCAAAACTCCACAATGGGAGAAATTAGTCATTAGTAACACTTTGCATTATGAAGCTCTGGGGCTTCACGCTGTTTGTATCACTGTAACTGTCTATAATCACATGAACATTTTTACCCACAATGCCAGTGTGTTCCAGCTGTGTGAATGTTGGAGCCAATAAGGGACCGTACATGACAACAATGTACTGAAAATGTAAAAGTTATTTTTTGTGTGTTTGTCATACAGGCGGCAATGGTGTCAAAATGATCCCAGTTCACATGGAGCCATGAAAACAACTTAAAATGTTGTATTATGCATGCCAGGCCAGTAGGTGGCGATGACACTAGACAGACTGAACACATCGCATACACATGTATTTAACTGATTAATTGATTTCAATTGATCAAAAAACATTCTTGCGGTAACATTGGCAGACCTTTTTTAACTTGATCTATCGCACGCACTAGAAACATTATTTTACGTTGTTAGTGGAAAACATTTTTAAAATGTTACAGGATTAAAGTTTGAATAACGTTCTTATAAAGAAACAACGTTAATACAACATCTAAAACACATTCTTAGAACATTCTAAATAATATTATCAACTTTTGTGTTACTTCATGGAAACTAAAATACTAGACACGTGGCACACATAAACAAACAAAAGTCATGTGCCCAAAAATGAGACGCAAGAAAGAAATAAGAAAACACAACACAACATGCACCATGGAGTCACGAGTCTGACCACACGACAAAAAATCCCGACTAGAAAAGGTCCAGGCAGCTGTTCACTGAGTGCAGTTCCTTAAATGCACTATGAGAAGGTGATGAGCAAGAAATGAGAAGCCCCTTCAGATCTGTTGCAGTAGAGTCATGCGAGACTATCTCGCTCTCAACTTCCTGTCTGGAAACAAATATGTTAAATGATCTCCAAACACCACAACAAAACACAGGAAAGCCTGTGACCCCAAAAAACAATCAAGGGCCAACACAACCGAAACAAGAGACAACAAGACCAAACCACACAACCAACATAAGAACAAATGCTGTACTCATCGCTCATCCATCAAAGTTTATGACATTTCTTTTAAATGGCCATAAATAACAAATCAGACTTGCTGTTAACTGAATGTAAAAGTCTTCTCGTTTTTATGTATGTACGCATAGGATGTGTAGGATCATTCTAGCTTGTAAGGTTCACTTTCTGTGCACCACATCCTGTACACAGTTTAAAGGGACAGTTCATCAAAAAACATTTCTGCTAGATAAATGAAGACAGAATTTACGTGTTTGGGTGAACATCCTTTTAACCACACTGGAGTGGCATGTAAATTTACATCGGGAATAACAAGTCCATGTTCCTATGAATTACTAATTTTTGCCTTGATTCCTTACAGCAATAATGTTCATAATCTACTTGAATTATAATCTACCCCAGCTAACTACAGTACCTGCCGTATTGCTTTTGTTTGCAATATTTTAACAAAACAAACGCTTTGAGTTGTCACACCTCACTGTGTCTGCCTTTTGTTCAATCCGTCTGCACCTGACAGCTGAAACAGCAGCAAATCGGTCATCTCCACCCTGTTGCTTCAGGTAACATATAAAAGAACATTAAACAAACACGTACAAAGGTTAAAAGCTAAACAAGCTGGCAACATCTGTCACAGGAAGGACGTTCTTTCATTGTTTGCCCTTACAAACATGGGCAAGATAAAAGATGTTTTTCCACTGCGTTTTGATGATGTTATTTCATGTTTAAAGCTTTATAAAACTCATGAACAGTTGATTAATCGTTTAACGGAGTAGTTTTAACCTCAGATAATGAACAAAAGCTTACTGTGAACACCTATAATGCATGCAAAGCTGTGTTATCTTTTCTTACGCAGTTTTTATTCAAATTATAAACTGCTGTGGAACAATGTTCTCTGCCTTTTTTTAACAAAGTATTTCAGCGTGGTACAAACTAACCGTATATAAGACCACAACATAAAAATCTGTAGGCATCCCCACACAAGTACTGTAAATAAGCAGATTTTAAAGACAGCTCAACACGAGAGTCCCCTGGTGTCCTTTAAATGTCTGCGCAGTTCATAAACCCCTACAGTGAGAAAAGCCACGCCCCCGGAGCAAAGATGACCAATCAGATCGTAGTTTCAAGATGCCACAGGGGGTGTGGCCTAAGAGAAATATGAACAATAGCTCTACAAACTGCATGTTTTCTCCCCTAACCCTGCCCCTAAATGCAGCATTTGTGTATTTTTGAAAAAAGCATCATTTTATGTTTAATAATCAATTACCCCCCGTGGGGACTGCTGGCTAGTACACATTTTTAAAATGCACAAAATTATATCTTGTGATTTATTTACCTTATAAAAATGTTTGTCCACCCAGTTTTATTAAAAAAACACACCTACAGTTTCGATTTTTAAACATTTAATCAAACACAAACTCTTTGTCTGCAGCTTGAGTTTCACCGAGCTCTTGTGAGTCTGTCCACAGGCTGATGTGAGTTCTGTTAAAAATACAGAGAAATATTAATATCACACAAGCTAATACCAGACGAACAGAAACACATTTAAAGCTTTCACTGCAAACCTTTCTCTCTCTCTCTCTCTCTCTCTCTCTCTCTCTCTCTCTCTCTCTCTCTTTCTGAGTATAAGCTGAGAGGAAGTAGATGAGCAGGAAGTGTATATTTATCATCAATGTGAAACTGTGATATTTATTCACTGACCGGTTACAGATCTTTCATGTGAAGTCTGTAGATAACTTCTGTGTATTCACACATGTTCTTCTGAGCTGTCACGGTCAGATCTATAAACACAAAGATATTCAAACTGGATTCAGTGTGTTCTGTTAGTTTAGATCAGGTTTCTCTTACTGTGTTAGATTAGTTTAAGGACACACTTACTCTCTTTTCCTGTTTGGTCTTTGCAGTACAGACAAAACATCACAGCACAGCTCACAAACATCGCAGTTGACAGAGAAATCACCACAAGAAGTAAAAGATCCTGTGAGAAGCCTAAAATAAATAAAATCACAATTCAATAAATCATTGACACCCAGCCAAAATGTAACAAATGTAGCTGCATTCTGTACAGTACATTTCAGATCAGCTCAGTAAGAAATTATTAATATTACTATTAACACACCTGAACACAGCTGACAGACATCAGTGATGTTGAGATGTTGAGTCTGGTTTCTGACTGGATTCTTCAGCACACAGCTGTATGTGTTGTTATCCTGATATTCCACCTCCAGAGGTAGAGAGAGTCTGATGTTGAGATCAGACACACTGATGTTGAGATCAGACGCACTGATGTTGAGATCAGACACACTGATGTTGAGATCAGACGCACTGATGTTGAGATCAGACGCACTGATGTTGAGATCAGACGCACTGATGCTGGAGATTAAACTGTTTTCTTTGTACCAGGAGAGAGTCACATGTGTCACATTCATCACTGAACACACTAACACACATTTGGAGCTTGAAGATCTTTCTGATGATGAAGAACATTGTGAAGAGTCACGAGTGATGACAGGAACAGGCAGATGAGCTGGAAAACATCAGAATGAATGAAAACTGAAAAATTACTTCCAGAAAACGATCTAAAGCAATTCTATGTATAAAACATGATATTTAAGGAATTCTCTTTAATTTAGTCTCATTTAGACAATTAAAAACACAAAAACTTTAAAATAATCTTTCACTTAGAAATCATTTCATCACTGGAGCAAAAAATATAAGTGGAGAAGATTTAGAAGTTGATTTCAACCCACTGCTCATTAAAATATCTTCTCTCTACTCACCATAGACAGAAACATTGAAGCTCTTGTATGAAGTTCCTCTGTTGATGATCTGTAGTTTATACAGTCCAGAGTTTGTGATTGTGATGTTTGTGATGGTCAGAGATCCAGTCTGATAGTTCAGCTTCAGTTTGTCTCTGAATCTCCCATCATCAGTATCATATATTGAGTTAATATTAGCCTGTGTAATGATTTGAGCTATACGAGTCTCTTGTGCTCCAAACATCCACAATATCTGATCATCTGTCAGTAGTTCAGTAAGATCAGTGTGTAGAGTGACAGAATCTCCCTCCATCACTGACACTGTCTTCACTTCATCTCTATCAACACCAAACACACCTGAAACAAACAGTTTCACATTGATTTCTGCACAATGACTTGATAAAACATCCTCTATCTTCTGTTCATTAATATTAGTTTACTGTCTCAAAATAAACTAATTGGCACTTTTTCTATTTCTTATACATTGTTTTCTGTTTTGTTTCTCATTCTTTCTTTTTAAAACTGTGAAAAGGAAATCATGTAAATGTTATAAAGCTCTTTTACTGACAAAAGCTTCAACAACTGCGACACAAATCACTTCACATGCAGACAGAACAGAGAAAACGAGTCTGAAACCATTTTGTGTTGAAACTCATACTGGAGGATCTGAACGTTTCTACAACATTCAGAAAACCTTTTATAACGTTTCGGTAGTTAAATGAAACGTTAGTGAAATGTTTTTACAACCTAAAATTAGTTTTATTCTCTCTTAACTTTCAAAGATCCCGTTTTACTAACAATGTAATAAAACATCGATCATTGAATGTGAAATACGTGTATGATCCACAACAAAAACATCAAATAAACAATAACGTGTAAAATAATATCAATCCCACTTACTTACCACGAGCAAACAACAGACACAGATAAAAGAGAAGCGATTTATATTGATGAAAGTTCACTGAAAGCTTTCTGATCAATAAACTCCACATTTGGTGTAAAAGTTACTGGATCACTGAATCAAACTGGATCAATACAAGATGAGACGAGCCTTGAACCGCTATTTCTTCATTACTGGAATAAAAGATGATCATAACAGCTGTGTGTCCAACATGAGACTGAACTGAGATCAGAGTATAAGAAACTCGTCCTTCTCTTAACAAACATCCGCAACACAAAGAAAGTCTCTTAAATCAGTTTCTGCGTGTTGTTCAAACATTTCCGCAGATTTGGTGTTAAAATGCAGCACAAAGTCCGATTAAAAACAGAAATATTGCTGTTCTTTGTAGAAAAAAACACAGAAAACGAAGCTTGAGCAGATGTTGGGAGTGTCCCGTTACTCCTTCCAACAAACAATGAGTTCCTCCCATCTGACGACATATGAGCTCATCAAAATACAGAGACTGTAGTTATCATGTAAAATAATACATATGACATTGTCCTGATTAACAGTCTTCATTCTGTATATTGTATATAAAGTCAATAATGTAAATGTAATATATAGCACAGTTCAGTAATACAGTACAATAAGTCATTATAAAGGTTAAATTATAGTGACTATTCACATGTGTACAGATGTGATGACACTGTTAGTGAAGACTCAACATCAACAGTTTCTTACAGAAATACTGTTTCATGTTGTCCGTTTGTGCTCTGCAGCTCTTCAGTTTCCTGTCACACGTATGTGCCCTCTCACAGCGCTGCTCTGAAACCGATAAACTATAAATAAAACATATTTTCCTCTTGCTGCATCTTAGATCTTATCTTCTTACACATTACACAGCCTTCCTGGTCTATGAAACTGAACAGTGAAGACAAATAAGTGACATGTAAACAGACCTGTTGTTGAGTCAGTTGAGAGATGTTTCATTGAAAAGATAAGGACAAGACTGTATTAGAAATACAGAATCAAACTTTCATTGTATCAAAGCCTCTTTAGTCATACTGTGTTCTTGTGTCTTGTTTTCGCTAATAGCTGTATTTGTATAATGACACACACTCTTAAAAATGAAGGTTCTTAAAAGGTTCCTCACAGCGATGCCATTGAAGAACCATTTCTGGTTCCCCAAAGAACTATTCCTTTCAGTCAACGGTTCTTGAAAAACACTTTTTTTTTTTATCGTTCTTGATGTCTGATTTCTGTCCACTTCAAACGCTTCTACGGATGTTAAAGGTTCTTTGTGGAACTATAGAGTGTATGTTTAATAAATAATTTGATTTTTAAATGGAGGAACTATATAACTGCCAGTGGCGCGAACATAATAGTTTCATCTCTGAATTCACACTTTCTAGTGGTTCTTGACACTTTGGGTTCTGGTATTCGCCACTATTTCCTGTACAATGAAGAGACAGAACTGCTTTTAACACTCATGTTATAGTCTGAATGATCAGTAGTGATTTCATCATTTTCATCAAGTGATTTCATCATTTAAAACTGAAAACTTACAGCATGACCTTTCCATCATGAGTACGTAATGTGTGAGTTCTGGGTCACACATCGCAGAGCCAGACCAAGGTGATAATTTTTTCTTCCTAAAACCAATGACTGATCTTTTTGCTAGACAAAACCCTTATTGTCAGGTGGGGTCAAGAGGAGCCATTTAAAACTGTACTGAACACTTCAAGTGTTCATCAGTCCACCAAAAACAGGGACGTTTACAACACAGTTACAGTAAGTGCTTAATATGGAGAAACCAGTCGGTGGATTTGCCTGACAGAACATTACTTCACACAGTGGACAATGGCCTTCGGTGTGATACGGTAAGAATGTCCTATTGTGAACTGTGAAATGCATCTGGGGACAGAATACAAGGTTTGTTCATCGTACTCTGTTAATCTCAGTTCACTTTTTGTTCTCCAGGCTGAATTAAGACACTGTCCTTATTGAGAAGTCTATTTTCCCGTATGCACACTCAGTTCAGTACAGCCCTATACAGTATAAAACCTCTTTTAACAGTGTAGGAAGCTCATATACAATTCTTTTCAGCTTGCTGGACATTAAATCAAAATGGGCAAACTGTGGTCAAATCATCAGTGCATGTTATTTTACACACCGAAATCTTTCTTTAAAACTTTCCGACTGACGTCACGAAGACTCCCCTTCAGCCACTTGTGATATAATGATATAGGCCATTTTTCACAATCTAATCCAAGTTCTGCCCTACATATTTTTCCCAGTCACATAACCCAGTAAATTTGTCATATTAAAGCATTCAGGGGTTCCTGTGTCTCAACTTGTAGAAGCAAGCAGTCGATTTCCAGGGAAACTGGTGCTAAGAAGAATTTACAATTTGCATTGTAAGTCATACATGTGTATAAAATACGCAAATGTTTTGGCTTAAACTTTGTATTAATTTTGTACTACACTTTTTTATTTGAATGAAAAAAAATGACACATTTCCTGGCACAAACTACAGTGAGGTTTCATGTCGAACACAAGAAACTCTTTACCCACAAATTGCACACATTGTTTTGCTGATACCTTTTGCACACCTATTGCACTCATCTAATAACAGACGCGCGCTCTGCGCCCTACACTGACCTACATAATGAAGACCACAGCGCGTCTTGCTATGCGTCAGGAACTGAGCACGCTCTGTGTCACAGTGCATCAAACTATTTTCAGTGCAAAGCAGAAATAAGAAACGTGATTGTTAGCTTTGTGCTTCAAGCACACGAAAGTAACCCATTAACTTAAGCTAGAACATTTTTTGATACCAGGCACATCAATTAATCTGGAGGTGACGCTGCAGGGATTAGCCCTAAACAGAACTGTTTGCATATGCAGTTTGAATACATTTATATTTCATCTCATTTGACATTTGTAAAATCTAAAACCTGAAATAACCATATTAAAAACATGCCTGAGGTCAACAGTGGAAGAATATTTGCTGCAGCCCACATAGGATCAAGATTAATGTTCATTTTAAACTGTGTAGTAATGAAGCTATACCAGCAGTCCCTGCTAACAGGGATCGTTCTCTGAACGTTAGCTAATGTTCTCTAAAAGTTCTTTTTAAGGTTATCAAAAATATTCTTGCAGTAACATTAGTAAGCAGTTAGTGGAACATTTTAAAAAGTTACAGAATTAAAAAAGTTTGCATAACGTTTTTATAACCAAATAATAGCATTAATACGTTGTGAATGTTTCTAGAACTTTCAAAGTAACAATTTTAATGTTTTTGTTACTTAATGGAAACATTAGGGAAACACCCATACAACCTTAAATTGTTAGCTGGGTACTAATTGCGAGGAATTTTCTTGGCTTGTCAAAGAGAGATGTGCTATTCAACACACCCCAATGATCAGGATCATCAACTGCTCAGCTTTTTTATGTTGTTTTTCATTCCATGTATTTCCATGCATTTTATTCCAGCACTTGGTCTCGTAGCAACTATCCACTATCATAATGAACTTTTATTGACATACAAGAGAACAAACAGTCATGCAGGGTCCCAGATGAAGGCCACAATGTGATACCAGATGTATTATATGTATGTATTATGCAGCACAGCCTGACATGATAAAAGGTGATCCGGATGACATCTGCAAACAGCACACAGTGAGCGGGCGGGTTATTTCCCATCTGCTGTGTATTAAATGAGCACAATTAAATGATGAAGAATGATGAAGAAGAGTTTACAAATCAAAAGCCTGATTTACATGAACATGAGTCTGATTTCATTGTTTTGTTAATGCAACATTGTTGAATCTCTCATATGTTCACATCAAATGATTTCCAGCAGTGAGCTGAACTGGGATCAGTTTTAAAAGGTTTCTTTTCTCTGTACGTGTGACTGGATTACATCTGGTGTTGCTTTTGGCTCTTTCGGTTGTCTCGTCACGTGACCGTTCGCAGACTCCTTCCATTGGTCCGCTGCCGCCGTCACTCCAGTTTTACGTCCTGACGTCACCACCCGCCGTCACCAATCGCGTGTCACCGTCTCGTTTATATTTCGCTCAATATTTAACGCAGCCTCATATTGTCTAAAATTAGCAAATTGTTTTTTTAATTGTTTTTTCTTGCCATTTTACCATCTAGTTTGTTGAGGCGTCACCCTGTGATGGTTTTTAAACAGTAATGAAGTTGATTTTTTATTGATTTATGCATTTGACAGGATGTATTTTGTAGATATGTATATATATTATTGTATATATTATCTATATTATCTATATGTATATATGATCTATATTATCTATATGTATATATTATCTATATTATCTATATGTATATATTATCTATATTATCTATATGCATATATTATCTATATTATCTATATGTATATATTATTTATATTATCTATATGTATATATTATCTATATTATCTATATGTATATATTATCTATATTATCTATATGTATATATTATCTATATGCATATATTATCTATATTATCTATATATATATATTATCTATATTATATGTATTTCATGTATCGAGACCTTTAATGTTTTCAGGCTGTGAGCAGACGCTGCTTCAAAACTAACCTGACTTGAATTGTGAAACATTTAAAGGATGAACAATAAATTCATTTATAATTTACTACCCCATAATTTACTCACCCTAAAGCCATCTCAGATGTTTATGACTTTTTTTCTGTAGCTGAACACAATCTGAGTTATGTTAAATAACATGCTGGCTCTTCCCAGCTTTATAATGTTTAAATATTTATCAAATAAATGTTTTATAAAGCACAAAGTTTTCAAGTCGAGCGTGTTTTCAAGTCGACACTTTTATTTACATTAGACCAGAAATGAAGAAATAGCGGTTCAAGACTCATCTTGTATTGATCCAGTTTGATCCAATAATGTAACTTTATTAGTTTATTGATCAGAAAGCTTTCAGTGAACTTTCATCAATATAAATCACTTCTCTTTTATCTGTGTCTGTTGTTTGCTCGTGGTAAGTAAGTGGGATTGATATTATTTTACACGTTATTGTTTATTTGATGTTTTTGTTGTGGATCATATACGTATTTCAATTCAATGATCAATGTTTTGTTGTTGTTTAAGTAAGAACTTTTTACTAACGTTTCCTTTAACTACCAAAACGTTATAAAAAGGTTTTCTGAATGTTGTAGAAACGTTCAGATCCTCCAGTATGAGTTTCAACACAAAATGGTTTCAGACTCGTTTTCTCTGTTCTGTCTGCATGTGAAGTGATTTGTGTCGCAGTTGTTGAAGCTTTTGTCAGTAAAAGATCAACGAGACTCTGTCTGACAACAGAGCTTTATAACATTTACATGATTTCCTTTTCACAGTTTTAAAAAGAAAGAATGAGAAACAAAACAGAAAACAATGTATAAGAAATAGAAAAAGTGCCAATTAGTTTATTTTGAAACAGTAAACTAATATTAATGAACAGAAGATAGAGGATGTTTTATCAAGTCATTGTGCAGAAATCAATGTGAAACTGTTTGTTTCAGGTGTGTTTGGTGTTGATAGAGATGAAGTGAAGACAGTGTCAGTGATGGAGGGAGACTCTGTCACTCTACACACTGATCTTACTGAAATACTGACAGATCATCACATATTGTGGATGTTTGGACCTCAAGAGACTCTTATAGCTCAAATCATTAAACAGACTAATTTTAGCTCAATATATGATACTGATGATGGGAGATTCAGAGACAAACTGAAGCTGAACTATCAGACTGGATCTCTGACCATCACAAACATCACAATCACAAACTCTGGACTGTATAAACTACAGATCATCAACAGAGGAACTTCATACAAGAGATTCAATGTTTCTGTCTATGGTGGGTAGAGAGAAGATATTTTAATGAGCAGTGGGTTAAAATCAACTTCTAAATCTTCTCCACTTATATTTTTTGCTCCAGTGATGAAATGATTTCTAAGTGAAAGATTATTTTAAAGTTTTTGTGTTTTTAATTGTCTAAATGAGACTAAATTAAAGAGAATTCCTTAAATATCATGTTTTATACATATAATTGCTTTAGAACGTTTTCTGGAAGTAATTTTTCTGTTTTCATTCATTCTGATGTTTTCCAGCTCATCTGCCTGTTCCTGTCATCACTCGTGACTCTTCACAATGTTCTTCATCATCAGAAAGATCTTCAAGCTCCAAATGTGTGTTAGTGTGTTCAGTGATGAATGTGATGCATGTGACTCTCTCCTGGTACAAAGAAAACAGTTTAATCTCCAGCATCAGTGCGTCTGATCTCAACATCAGTGTGTCTGATCTCAACATCAGTGTGTCTGATCTCAACATCAGACTCTCTCTACCTCTGGAGGTGGAATATCAGGATAACAACACATACAGCTGTGTGGTGAACAGTCCAGTCAGAAACCAGACTCAACATCTCAACATCACTGATGTCTGTCAGCCGTGTTCAGGTAAGATAACATCTTTTCATGCAATAATTGTTCATGTAAAAGTGACATATTTGTCAGACATGGTGGCCCATACCCGAAATGTGAAATTCAGTTGCTACCTGCCGGTTTTCTTATTGATGGTTCTTGTGGCAGTATTTCTGGTGGTGAAATACTTTCCCCGCAAGATCTCCAGACATCCAAGAAATGAAGGTAAAAATTATCTACATCCGATCTGGTATTTTATAACCATTTCGGATTTATTGGTAGATCTGTGATCTGAAAACTGTGATTATTATTAAAACAGTTTATATAATACTGTGTATTCTGTCTGCCTGTAGAAGCTCACCGTTTACACATGTACACTTAAAGGGACAGTTCACCCAAAAATAGTGGATTGTTGTGTTTTTACCTGTTTGCTGCCTGCCCCGATTGTTTATACTGTTTTGGATTCTGTGATTGTTTGCTGCCTGCCACGAGCCTTGCCTGTCCCTCGTTAACACTCTTGTCTTGCCTCCACTATACCTGTTTACCGTTTTGCCTCTGCCTTGCCTTTGCTAACCTTGTTTGTTGTTTATCGACCCTTGCTTGTCTTTACTCTAATAAATGCTGCATATGGATACGTGAGTGCCAGGCCCATCATTACATCAATAGACGTCAAAGGGTGCCACTGCTGTCTGGTTACCAAAGTACCTCAAAATAACAAAATAACATGATTGTAAGTAAATAATGGAAGAATGTTTTTAGGTGAACTATCCCTTTTAAAAATGTGCCACCTGTTTCGATATGTTGTTTAACGCAGTGACAGATTACTGTCCAGATACTGTCTGGGGTCACATTCATTTTATTACTGCACAACTTCTGTACTGTATTCAGCATTTGTTGTTTCTCATGCTTCATTTTTTTGTCTGATTTCTTACAGATGATGGATTATGAAGAACACACAGTGTACTCAAGTATTATAATGAGGTGATGTGTCATTATAATGTATTTCCTTCAAAATTTACTCAGCTCAAGTAATTACGTCTGTGTATCAGCCAAAAGAATTCAAGAGACGTCTCTGAAATACTTCTGAAGATCTGGACATTCTGAAATGATATTTGTGTCTACAATAATAATTGTAAACATTTAAGCAAACCGCTTCAGATAAAAAGACTTTAAAGAGCCAAAGAATTATAATATTATAATAATATTATAAAATATTATCTATTTTATATGTATTTCATGTATCGAGACATTTAATGTTTACAGGCTGATGGTGCTTCAAAACTAACCTGACTTGAAATGTGAAATATTTAAAGGAATAATGAGCCATAATTTACTCACCCAAAAGTCATCTCAGGTGTTTATGACTTTCTTTCTACGAGATTATGAAGCTCCAAAAAGCACTTTCATCATAAAAGTGATTTAAGGTGAACTATTCCCTATAAACCCGCTGTGAAACATCAGACCACTATGTGGCGCAATTGACTCATTTAAACGGAAATATTTGCATGTCAAACCTAAACTTTAACTTTCAAAGGTGTCACTGTGTTTTATTAAAACATTTAAAACCATTTTAAATCAAAATAAGGTTTACAGTTCATTAATTACAATTTCATTCATTAATGCACTAACATAAACTGATAATGAACTATTTGTTTATAAGCAATTAGTTTGACATCATTTCATTTCCCAACTCCCAAAAACATCACATTTATAATTTTATACTTTGTATTTTCTTTGTATATCAAATAAATGTTTTATAAAGCACACAAAGTTTTCAAGTCGAGCGTCTTTTCTCAAAAATCAGAAGCAAAAAAAACAGTTCACCCACAAAACATCACGAGAATTAGGACTGAAGACTGAAACTTTATCTGGAGTTTCTGTTTTGTTTTTCAAGACTCTGAAGATGAATAATAAGATGTACAATAAACCACATCTTATTTTCCTCTGTGAAAGCTTTCAGTTTTTTAGACGTTGTATTAACGTTTGGTTATGTAACGAGGAGGCACACACATGAGGATCCATCTGCAGACTTTTATTCATAAACCAGGTAAACAGGGTCAAACAACAGCAAACAGGAATAACGGAGACAAGACAGAAGAGTAAACATAATCCAGGCGCGGGTCGGGGAAATCCAAATGGTAACGAGTTATCCAACCAACAGTAGAAAACGCTCAGAAATGTCACCGGGGCAAAACAAGACTGTGAGCACGTGCACACCAGGGGTTTATATACACACATAGAGTTAATGAGCTACATGTGACAAACAGGAAATGATCAGGAACAGGAAGTGGTTAAACCAGGTATGAAGCATTATGGGAAATGTAGTTCGAGCTAGCATCAGTGCGGAGGAGGTGGAACAGGGACCTCCTCTGAAACAGAGCCCCACCTCCCCCCCCACCCGCGAGCAGCTCCTGACGTGAGGAGGAAGACGACGTCTATCATGATGGGGGGTGTCTGTACCCGAGGTCCCACCTCGGATTCTCCAACCAGCCCACCAGCAGGTTTAAGGAGTGACACATGAAACGTGGGAAAAATGCGATCATTACTAGGGAGTTGCAACCAAAATGAGACTGGTGTGATCTGTCTGAAAATTTTGAAAGGGCCCACATACCTGGGGTTGAGCTTCTTGCAGGTGAGTTTAATACGCAAGTCTCTGGTGGAACGCCGGTGTCTGTTAGCCTGCTGAGTCTGACGTCTCATGGCATGTTGGAGATGGGCATGTGCTCGGTCCCAAACCTCTTCACTGCGTTGTAACCATTCTGTGACTGCTGGAAGGTCCGTGGGTTCTCCAGACCAGAAAAACAGAGGTGGCTGGTAGCCCCAGGATACATTTTAAAGGTGTCATCCCCGTAGCAGGCTTGACCAAAAAGTTCTGTGCATATTCTGCCCACATTAAGTAGCGGCTCCAGTCATTCTGATTCTGATGACAATAGAATCTTAGGAAACGAATAATCTCTTGATTTAAGAGGTAAGACTTATGTTAACATTTAAACCTTCGAATAATTGCGACCAGACTCGGATGTGAATTGGGGACCTCGGTCCAAGACAATGTCCTCGGGTAATTTGTAGAGCATGAATACTTGATTTATGAGCAACTCGGTGGTCTCAAAAGCCGTGGGTAACTTGGGGAGTGGGACTAAGCGGCAAGCCTTGGAGAAACGATCAATTATAGTGAGTATAGTGGTGTTTCCAAACGAATTTGGTAGATCTGTAATGAAGTCTATGGATATGTGTGACCAGGGACGGTGAGGGATAGGTAAGGGCTGTAACAAACTGGCAGGCAACTGCCTGGGAGTTTTGGAGGTTTGACAGGTGGTACAGTTCTGTACATAGGTGACTGTGTCTGAGGCTAAGATAGGCCACCAAAACCAGTTCTGGAGTAAATGAATAGTGGCCGTTATTCCAGGATGCCCGGAGCTATGGTACTTATGAACTTGAGAGATTGGGTGCTGACAGTGGGTTTCAGGAACAAACGTTATATTCTCTGGGCATTCGAGCGGTGGAGTAACCTCAGCATTTATCAAATTAATCTCGGTAATTATATCCCACTGCACCGGAGCTAGAAGTAGGTTCTCGGGAAGTATAGTCTCATGATTACTGGGATTGGCGACAACCTCTGTTTGACAAGACAGTAAAATGGAAATGAGTGAAGAACAAAGCCCATCTTGCCTGTCGGGGGTTTAACCGTTTAGCTGTTCGCAGATACTCAAGGTTCTTGTGGTCAGTCAAGATGGTGAAGGGATGAGCTGCACCCTCTAGCCAGTGCCGCCACTCCTCGGGAGCCAACTTGATTGCCAGTAACTCCCTATTCCCAACATCATAGTTCCTCTCGGCTGAAGAGAGTTTTCAGGAAAAGAAAGCACAGGGAAACATTTTAGGTGGAGTGCCTTGACATTGTGAGAGGACTGCCCCTACTCCAGTGTTTGAAGCGTCCACCTCCACAATGAACGGTTGGTCTGGGTCAGGGTGCCTGAGAATGGACGCAGAGGTGAAATGAGTCCTTAATTCATCGAAAGCAGCCAGTGCCTCTGAGGTCCAGGATAAATGTGACTTCTTGTTTTTGTGAGGGCTGTGAGAGGTGCTGCCACGGAACTGAATCCTCTGATAAACCTTCAATAAAAATTTGCGGTTCCTTGATCGTTTGAGGGCATGGCTATTCTGTAACTGCTCTTCCTGGAACTGCTCTTCCTGGATATACTCTCTCATGGCTTCAGATTGGGGCTGTAATTCTGGATTCAATCCTTTCCAGAAGAGTAGCTTTAATGTATCCTCAGTCCAATCTGTCTGGGCGGATAGTGTGCGAAACTGGAGAGCGTAATCAACAACAGTCTGGTTACCTTGACTCAGTAGCAGTAGTTGTTCACCGGGATTTCTCCCCTCAGCTGGATGATCAAATACCTCTTGGAATTGCAGTAGAAAAATCTTGAACGTGATTTCCAAACATCACATCACTATGCTGGTGATGTTTGGAAAGAGCACAACTACACTAACAGGGTAACAGGTTAAGACAGGTTATAAGAGACTTTATAAACTTCCCGTTTGTGTCTCTCTGGAAAGAGAAGTGTTGGGAAAAACAAAAGAAGGTGGGTATATAACATTGACCAGCCACTGAACGCAGTTTGTAATTCAGGTTAGGAAACTTCATTTTATTGAAGAGTTCAATTGTATTTAATATAATTGTGAGATTGTTAATGAACATTGTTGGTATGGGCAGATGAGTCAGTTACACTGAACACTTTGTCATTCACAGATTGGAGTATTGGAGTCCCATCACACTTTTAAATCTCCAAACAAGAGACACTTCATGAGAATGAGGCAGTGAAGATATTTACAGTCAGGCTGCTGCGAGGGCCTTCAGTTCAGCCAGCTGAGCTTTGAAACAACAGAAACAAAATCTTTTCCTTCTCTTTTAACTACAGAAAAAACAGCAGATGCAGATGTTCTCTTCTGTAGCTACATACAAATAGAAATGTTTGGTATAATGTGGGTTTGCTAGTGGTTTGCTAGTGCTGAGACACTTGAAATTTCCTGTCTAAATGATTTCCTGTCTCAAATGATTTCCTGTCTCAAATGCTGATAATGCATCATTAGTTTATATGAGCAGAGCTCTTAAATTCTGCTGCCCTTTTTCATCAGTGATCTTAGAGAAGTTTCCATTGCAGTTTTAATTGCATGTTATTTTACCCATACTGAACTGAACTGTCATTCTTCTGGAAAAAGCTTTGCAGATCCTGCAGCCCATCCAACCACCAAACCCACACAGACAATAAAAAAGTTCAATGTTTCGTCACTAAAAAAGCTTCCGTGCAGTCGTGTCAGTCTTTTACCAGACACATCTCACACTTTATCGTTTTCATTCACTTTTCATGCTGTCATAAAGTGAATATGTCTGTCGGATAAAACAACATGCGCAGTTTTTTGTTTTTATTCTCTATATGTTGAGGAATATGTTTGTAAAGCAACATTATTCGGTCTGTTGGCGCTGGTTGTGGATGGTAAGTTTGTTTTATTTCATGATGAAACTCTTTGTCTGTTTCTATAATGAGTAAAATGTATTTAGTTGTCGTCGTATCTCTTCGTCTTTTTTGCACAATATTACTTATTCTCGCTCTTGTAAAGACCCTGTTGCGTGTATGTATAAACAATTTAATAAGTTAAATAATACGCAGATATTAAAGTAAAGGGGCTGTGGAGATAGACAGAGTAAATCTTTTATTCTGTCACTCAGTTTTATTATATGCACGTATAATTAAAAGACCCTGTTGAAGTTTGGAGATGACAGGGTTCACATGTGAGGTTAACAAGTGCTGCATTTTGTCTTTGTCCAGTTTCAGAGGAGCTCAATGTGTTGAGTTCATATTCCTAATGTTTAGATTGAGCTGTTGTGTACTAGTTTAACATCATCTGTTTTCATATTTAAATGTGTTTGTAAAACTGTTCAGCTTTTGGATCAGTGGGGTCAATGTGGTGTGTGGTATCAGTTGTCAAAGTTTGTTTTGCTTGATGTGTCTGAATAACGCTTGAACAGTTTCTATGTGGCATCAGAGCTCAAAAAGAAACATGAACAAGAAACAAAAACACTGAACCAAGCCTGCATTGTGTTAGACTAAGTCAAGTCAATAACTTATCATCCTTCAATCCACACTGTATAGATACAAGACATGCATACACATTAAAACAGAAAGAAAAGTTGTGCTGACGTAATTCTTGTAAACTTCTTACATGTAGCAGTGTTTGTGCCGGCGTGTTTCAAGAAAATAACAGTGCATATAGAAAGACATTCAAAATAAATCTAACCTAAAACACGCTGTTTAAATTAAAGTGGAAATACAAACTGAGTTAACCTTTCTCAACAAATATTGTTGAAACTGCAAAAGAATAAATATTACACACACAACAAATAATACTTGATAAAGACTAAAATAAAACAATAACATTAAGACAGAGAAGTCAGTTGTAAATGCTTATTTTTATTAAATCAAAACATACATCCAAGATCCCAAGAACATGGCTACGAACAATGAGGAACTAAAAACAGCTAGATCTCCCCAGCATTACAGTGCAACATCTTGCAGAGAGAGGAAGAAAAATGAGACGATGAAACATGACAATTAAATGAAAATTCAAAACAAGGGGCATGTCAAAAATTAAGTGCTATATAATAATGTTTGGAAGGATGGGTTAATGTCAGGTCTGGTGAAAAACGTGTGCACAATAAATGATGTTTGTGGAACAAGGGGGTTGGAATTAGTGTGATGGTTGAAAACTCAGAGTTCAATTCGACAAGTTGAAAAAAGTAACAACGGACATATTAAAGCAGATAAACATGCAGTAAAGATCCGTGCTGCCTTTAAATTAGGAACGTTCTAGGAGATAAAAACAACAAAAATGTGTCTTGGTAGCTCTGGAGGAGCATGTTCTGAACACTGAAACCCCATTCACTTCAGAAAAAGAATGTATTTTTTTAATAAGTCACAAATGTTCTTGTATGCAATAGTCACATTCTTAGTCATTTGTAAACTTGAATTTAAACAAGATATAGGAGTTTTCAGGGGCTTTTAAAAGCAATTACATTTCGCTGCTTACCTGTATTTCAGAGGGATTAAATGACCCAGCTCACAATCTATCTGGAAATAAAAAAATAAATAAAATGTATCAACCACACACACAGATAAACTACAGCTTGTTTTCAAATACATACAGAGGGGACTTTCTTATTATAGCCAGAGTAGGTACTACTATTATTTTGCTCAGTTGCTTTGTGTCAGAAAATATAATCGTATAAATGCGTCAAAAACATAAAAACGTCTTGGTTACGTATGTAACCCTCGTAAAGGAGAGAACGGAGCCGTTACGTGAACATACTGACGTATGGGGGTCTTGCTTGGGAGCCCTATCACCTTCGAGTAGTAGAAAACGTGCCAATTGGCCCGAGAGGACAGAGCCTGGCAGCGGTAAGCGCCAAGGTAAAGACATGGGTTCACCGACAGGGAAACCATATTATTGTGGAGATTACACACATGGGATGCCCAATGGGGAATCACTACATATGGGGCACCCAGCCCAGTACAAGGTAAGTCACGCCCGGTGGTAAGTCACTCAGGTCCTCGGCATCCCATCCAAGGGCCACACGTGGAGGTCCAAAAGGTCGGGGCGTGGGTGCCAGAAAGTGCCTCAACCCTGAGACAGAAGGTCCTTCCTCAGAGGAATCTGCCAGGGAGGGGCTGTCACGAGGAGCACCAGGTCTGAAAACCAGGTCCGGGTGGACCAACATGGCGCAACCAGCAAGGAGGCTCACTGGGGAAAACGCGTATTTGCGTGGGCACTGGGGCCAGCTGTGTGCCAACGCGTCTGTGCCGAGGGGGGCCTCAGACTCATGGAAGGCAAACAGATCAACCTGTGCCTCCCCAAATCGACTCCAGATAAGCTGGACTGCCTGGGGATGGAGGCTCCACTCTCCTGGGCTTGAAGGCTGCCTTGAGAGCGTATCTGCCACACGGTTGAGCTCGCCCGGAATGTGGACAGCGCGAAGCGACCTGAGTCGCCACTGCCTCCAGAGGAGATGGCGGGCAAGTCGAGACTTGCGACATGAGCGTAGACCGCCATGGCGGTTGATGTATGCCATCGTCGCAGTGATGTCCGTATGGACTAGCACGTGCCTGCCCTGCAGCAACGGAAGAAACTGGCACAAGGCCAAAAGCACTGTCAACGACTCAAGACAATTGATGTGCACAGGCATCGAGATCCTGTCAAGGAGCCCGAAGTCGCCTGCTCACTGCACACAGTGCCCAGCCTATATTGGAGGCATCTGTTGTCAAAACAACGTGCCTGGACACTTGTTCTAAGGGCACCCCAACCTGAGAAAGGCAATGTCCCACCAAGGGCTGAAGGTTCGGCGACCGGATAGTGTGACAAACACCCGACGTGTGCCATGGCGCCATGCCCACCATGGGACTCGGTCATGTAGCCAGTGCTGCAGTGGTCCTATTTGCATCAGGTCGAGCGGGGTGACCGAGACCATGGATGCCATATGCCCCAGGAGCCTCTGAAAGAGTTTCAGTGGCGCCGCTGTCTTGGCCCTGAACATGATCAGGCAACGGAGTAGTGACTGCGCGCGCTCGACTGAGAGGCGTGCCACCATAGCGACCGAGTCCAGCTCCACACCGAGAAAAGAGATACTCTGTGTTGGGGAGAGCTTGCTCTTTTCCCAGTTGACCCGAAACCCCAGGTGGCTGAGGTGCCGAAGCACCAGGTCCCTGTGTTTGCACAACTGCTTCCGAGAGTGGGCCAAAATGAGCCAGTCGTCAAGGTAGTTGAGGATGCGAATGTCCACCTCCCGTAATGGGGCAAGGGCGGCCTCCGCGATCTTGGTAAAGACGCGGGGGGACAGGGACAACCCAAAGGGGAGAACCTTGTACTGATACGCCCGACCCTCGACTGCGAACCCGAAGGAATGGCCTGTGTCGAGGCAAAATCGAGACGTGGAAGTACGCATCCTTCAGGTCGATCGCTGCAAACCAATCGTTGGGACAAACACACAAGAGGATGCATTTCTGCGTGAGTACCTTGAAGGGTAGCTTGTACAGGGACCGATTCAAGACATGCAGATCCATGATTGGCCGCAGCCCACCTCCTTTTTTAGGAACAATGAAGTATGGGCTGGTAACCCAGACTTCATCTCGGCTGGAGGGACAGGCTCTATTGCATCCTTCGTCAGAAGGACTGCAATAGAGCATTGCTTTCTACCACTGGGACAGAGAGGATGCCTCTGAACCTGGGCGGGTGCCTGGCGAACTGAATCACGTAGCCGAGTGTGATCATCCTCAGGAGCCAACGAGACAGGCTGGGGAGTGCTAGCCCGGCCCCCAGACTCAGTGCAAGCGGCACCAGGGGTGCAAGAGATGTGCCCGGAGAGATGCTGGCACAGGGCTCAAGCCACGGCGGAGGCTGCAGGGCACGTGGCTTCCTGTATGCGGGTCTCAGTCCCCGCCCGGGGGTGGCAGGACTGGACGGAGGCTGAGCTACTAGCCCCAGCCGGGAGGCGGGAGGCGTGTGAGGAGGCAATGCGTCCTTCAAACGCAGCCTCACCTGCCCTGGCGAAGTAAAAGGACAAGCTCGGAAGTGAGGAAACAATGCGTTTCTCACTGTTGGGCAATGTCCAATTGGGCCTGGACTGGAGGGAACTGTCCTTGAGAATGGGGGTACCGCTAGGTGATGGCCTGGCGGCAGAACAACCTAAGACTGCAGCCCAGGCCAATTCTCTCAGGGTCGCTTAGCCATCCCTCTGGAGGGCTTATCAGGGACCTAAAGAGCGGGCGTCTACTTCCTGCGGCCGGCTCTACGACAGGGATGAGGGGCAGCCTCAGTCCGCGACAGAGCCGGTGCAGCAAGGGGGCGCCCTCAGCGATAAACAGATGGGGGTCGGGCTGCATGGAGGTGTAGAATGCGCCTGACGACCTCCATCTGCCTCTGAACTGCCGAGAACTGCTGGGCACAGCCCTTGACAGCATCGTCGAAAAGGCCACCTTGGAAGATGGGGGCATCAAGAAAGTGAACTGTGTCAGTGTCCCACATCTCCACAAGATTTAGCCAGCGATGGCGCTCCTGGACCACCACGGAGGACATTGGCTGGCCGAGGGCCTGCGTTGTGACTGCCTTCACCCAGAGGGCAAGTTCAGTCACCAAGCGCAGCTCCTGCATCACCTCGGCTCATAACTACCCTCGTGAAGCTGCTTAAGTGCCTTGGCCTGGTGAACCTGCAGGATGACCAGGGCAAGCAGGGTGGAGGCTGCCTGTCCAGCATACTGTAAGCCTTGACTGCAAGAGCTGCCGCCGTCTACAGGCCTAGGACGGGAGATGCGCACGACTCATACAAGTGGCAGCATATTACGGGCACAGGCCTGTGCGCTATTTGTGTTCACTCGACTATCGCCTTTGGAGTCCCCCAGCATCTGCTGCGTGTGACGGCGGACCGCTCAACCGTAGGAGCTCTTTTAGAATGGAAATTCACTCTTTAGACACTCACCCTTTTATAACCAGGTCTGCCGAAGCGCTGAGCGGTCCGCCGCAGGAGCGAGCGAAAACCGTTGATTGCGCCGTCACACGCAGCAGACGCTGGGGGACTCCAAAGGCGATAGTCGAGTGAACGCAAATAGCGCACACTCGCTCCAAAGCTACATCTGAATAAAAGTGAGTTGCGGCCGGCTTTATACCCGCTTCTGGGTGGGCGCGCCTCGGCACGCAAATTCTTTGCCCCAATGCTCATTGGCTCTGTCCTCTCGGGCCGATGTTCATTAGCGCGTATTCTACTACTCGAAGGTGATACGGCTCCCAATGAGACCCCCATACGTCAGTACGTTGATGTAACGTCGAACGTGACTGACTGAAGGGGAACATATGACAATGTTGACGAATAGATAAAACATAACCAGTTGATTCAGTTCTTGACTTTTATGGATAATGTTGTTTGATCTACCTGGAGTGTTACACAAAACAGTTTAAACATCATTTTAAATACCACAGTGACACACAAAACATTTTTTAATGTATATTCTTACAAATATATAAAATAGTAATGGATACACACTTACTGTTGGGCAGGAAACTCACTGTTCTTCAATGAAAACCTGAAGCGTTTCCACCGAGTTTCTCTGAACTGTTGTTGAGATGTCTAAAGAATAAAAAGGTTTTTAGAGAGAGAGAGACTGATGCACAAACTCTTAACACATAGCAGAATGATTCTATGACAGAATCTTTGTTGCTTGAGTTACTCGGGGTAAACTGTGAAAAGTGAACGTGTCTGTAAGAGATGAACCCCATAAACTCCCTAAATTACAAAGACGCTGATGTCAAAATACAGCTGCTAACAAAATCGCACCCTAGCCACAAAATCGCACCCTAGCCACAAAATCGCACCCTAGCCACATAATCGCACCCTAGCCACAAAATCGCACCCTAGCCACAAAATCGCACCCTAGCCACAAAATCACACCCTAGCCACAAAATCACACCCTAGCCACAAAATCACACCCTAGCCACATGCCCCCTCACACACGTTTACCTAAAAAGATATTTAATGTGACAACAATTATTGCTTCATCTTTCTCTATATACCCTAAAATGTTATATTTGAGTACGTGATGACCTTCACATACCTTAGATTCCAAGAACTACCAAACATGAAGACATAACAGGGATACACCGAGCAGAACCCTGAGACAAGCCATTTTTTCACTGAACATCTGAACCGACCCTGAGATGTGAGTGAGACCATATGCTTAAACATGCTATTGACCTACATATTGACCAGAAGTATCAAATCAAAAAGTTATAATTATATTAAAACATTAAATTAAATTTAAACTTCTTTTAACCGAGACTGCATCAATCTTTGGAAGTCATCAGTGCGATTTCAAACCACTGAAACAAAAATAATCTGAGAACTTCATTGTATTTGTAATTATGAGGCTTCTGTTTTTTTCTGTGTCAACTATTTATCCCTATTGCCATTTTAATGTTTTGGGATATATGTTTATTGAATTTAAATAAAACATTTCTTCATTTCATTCTTATTTAAAAGAATAAAAACAGCAGACGCTTTAATCCAAAGTGACTTACAAAGGACGAGAGCATTGAACATTTTGGCCAACGAGCCAAGTAAAGCTGAGGTTGAGCTAAAAAAAATCATAAACAACAGACTCAATTTCAAGTAGTAAAATAATATTTTAAGCAAAATATTAACCATGTTAGCACGATAAGTAACTGTTCAGATGAGCAGTTTATCGGCCGCATTCAACAAGCATAACTAAACGAACTACTTAAGTTAATGACGAACCGCGCTAAGACTGCGGCTTTGCAATGAAAAACAATGAATAACCATAACTTATTCTTATTAAAAAATAACTTATAAAAAATATAATAACTTATAACTTATATAAAAAAACACATTCATTATGTTTGTATATATCACACAGTTCTTCCGCTTTATGACGTATGTATAAGGTCAACGCTGATTGGCCATCGGAAGCTTTTTCGCCAATCAGAAACCTTTAACCATCGCCCGGATACTTTCCCAACACTTCCCGTCTCCATCTTGTATTGATCCAGTTTGATTCAGTGATCCAGTAACTTTTACACCAAATGTGGAGTTTATTGATCAGAAAGCTTTCAGTGAACTTTCATCAATATAAATCGCTTCTCTTTTATCTGTGTCTGTTGTTTGCTCGTGGTAAGTAAGTGGGATTGATATTATTTTACACGTTATTGTTTATTTGATGTTTTTGTGATGTTAAATGCGGAAGTCACATTTCGGGTTTGGGTTACCATATCTTACCCATATCTTACCCATACCTTTACCATATCTTACCCATATCTTACCCATACCTTTACCATATCTTACCCATATCTTACCCATACCTTACCCATATCTTACCCATACCTTTACCCATACCTTTACCCATACCTTACCCATACCTTTACCCATACCTTTACCCATACCTTTACCCATACCTTAACCCATACCTTTACCCATACCTTAACCCATACCTTAACCCATACCTTAACCCATACCTTTACCCATACCTTTACCCATACCTTTACCCATACCTTTACCCATATCTTACCCATATCTTACCCATACCTTTACCATACCTTTACCATACCTTTACCATACCTTTACCATATCTTACCCATATCTTACCCATACCTTTACCATACCTTTACCATACCTTTACCATACCTTTACCATACCTTTACCATATTTACCATACCCATACCTTAACCATATCTTACCCATATCTTACCCATATCTTACCCATATCTTTACCATATCTAACTTTCATCAACTATTAAAACGTTAAAAGGGTTGTTTGAATGTTCTAGGACTGTCAGTATTTGAGACTGTAAGTCCTGGTTGAAAATACATCTGTTTAAGATGTTCATGGTTTGATCAGCTGCTTGAGGTCCTGAGGTTCAATATTCAACATATTGACGATGAGGAAGATTGCTTTGCTCATTTATTTCTTGGGTATGGAGGGTCTTTTTTATACACTCACAGTGGCTGATGATGGATATGAGACGTCTTACATGTACTGTTTCTGTGGAAACTGAGACTTGTATTGGTGGCCTGGATTGGACTGTCAAGTGGAAAATGGCATGAAAGCCTGTTCGACATCTCCAGCATGATGAAACCAATAATACCCACGTAGCTCCACTCTGTCCTGTACGACTCCCACGACTGCTTGGGAAAAGCTGACTATTGATGTAGTTGAGCCTCTGAATAACACTCCTCACAGATGCCGCTTTGCTATGACACTCATTGATTACTACAGCAAATGGCCAGAGATTGCGTTCACACCTGATGGTACTTCTGCAACTGGTGTGAAATTCCCGTCTGCTGTATTCAGCCGAGAGGGAAATCTGCTTGAACTCATAACTGACAATGGTTCGCAATTCGTTTCAGCTGAGTTTGAGACATTCCTTGCTGACAGAGATATTAAACACTACCGTAACTCTGTCTATGACCCCCAAGCGAACGGTAAGATTGAGCGTTTCAATAGTGTTCAGAGACTGTTTACAGACTGCTGGCATTGAGGGTAAAGAGAGGAAAGCTTTTGTGACAGAGTTTCTACATACATGGAGACAAAACTGCATGTGGGTGGTCTTCCCCGTGTGGCCCCACCAAAGGATCGACAGAATCTGAAACGAATCATCCAACAGTCACTAAACAAAATGTGTAAATGTGTTGTGCAGTGCACAACAGCCAAACATTCAAGCTGGGACATTTGTGCGTATTAGGAAGCCTGGAATCACCAAGAAAGGACATTCCAAGTTTACTCAGCCTTTTAACGTTGTGGCTCAGAAAGGTTCAGCAACATACCACATCCTTTCAGATTGAAAAGTTTGGAAGGCTGTGCCCTTGGCTCCGGCTGCTTCCTGCGTTACTATATCCGATACAGCTTCTCTAGCAGAAGACCCCTTCATGCCTCTTAATGCACTTCAGACACCTCAAATGTCAATCTCTCCTTCTTGTCCCTTACATCCTCATGGAGTGCGTCGGGTCCCAGAGTGGTCCAAGGACTGTTACATAAAAGAACATACTGCGTAACTTAACAGGGGAGGGAAATTGTTGATAGTCTAATAAAGGTGTTTGAGACATGTAATAAAAAAACAATTATTTATTTGTTTTCCGTTTTTTAAATGGAAAACGAATATGGTATGAACAGAAGATACACAGATGTTTTACCAAGTCATTGTGCAGAAATCAATGTGAAACTGTTTGTTTCAGGTGTGTTTGGTGTTGATAGAGATGAAGTGAGGACAGTGTCAGTGATGGAGGGAGACTCTGTCACTCTACACACTGATCTTACTGAACTACTGACAGATGATCACATATTGTGGATGTTTGTACCTCAAGAGACTCTTATAGCTCAAATCTTTAAACAGGCTAATTTTAGCTCAATATCTGATACTGATGATGGGAGATTCAGAGACAAACTGAAGCTGAACTATCAGACTGGATCTCTGACCATCACAAACATCACAATCACAAACTCTGGACTGTATAAACTACAGATGATCAACAACAGAGAAACTTCATACAAGAGATTCAATGTTTCTGTCTATGGTGAGTAGAGAGAAGATATTTTAATGAGCAGTGGGTTGAAATCAACTTCTAAATCTTCTCCACTTATATTTTTTTGCTCCAGTGATGAAATGATTTCTAAGTGAAAATTTAAAAACACAAAAACTTTAAAATAATCTGTCTAAATGAGACTAAATTAAAGAGAATCCCTTAAATATCATGTTTTATACATAGAATTGCTTTAGATCGTTTTCTGGAAGTAATTTTTCAGTTTTCATTCATTCTGATGTTTTCCAGCTCATCTGCCTGTTCCTGTCATCACTCGTGACTCTTCACAATGTTCTTCATCATCAGAAAGATCTTCAAGCTCCAAATGTGTGTTAGTGTGTTCAGTGATGAATGTGATGCATGTGACTCTCTCCTGGTTCAAAGGAAACAGTTTATTCTCCAGCATCAGTGCATCTGATCTCAACATCAGTGTGTCTGATCTCAACATCAGACTCTCTCTACCTCTGGAGGTGGAATATCAGGATAACAACACATACAGCTGTGTGGTGAACAGTCCAGTCAGAAACCAGACTCAACATCTCCACATCACTGATGTCTGTCAGCCGTGTTCAGGTAAGATAACATCTTTTCATGTAATAATTGTTCATGTGAAAGTATTAAAGCATCTGACAACCTTGTTTTGAAATATGACCTCAGTTTTATTTTAAACAGTTAAGTGAAACTATTTAATTTATTGACTTGTAAAAGATAAAGATCATTATTGTGTATTGGAAGAGAAGCTCTATTCAATATGTTGAGATCACACACTTCTGTTGACTTTTTCTCAGTGACGCTTTTTTATCAGACTCTTTCAGTTCAGTAAGTAAATAAATAATGGCTAATAGATGTGCATCAGACGGGTATTTCTTTGACGGCAGGAACTGAAAACTGTTGCTGCGTGTGAGTCCAAGATCACTCTTGTATTGGCCAGTGAAACATAACCTAAACTTTGGCATTGCATCTTAAACTCACATTGCAGCATATGAATAAGTTTAGTCATGATTATATAGAGATTTACTGTATTTTACAGTGTCTTGGTTGAAGTCAGTTATTGTAGGTTTTATTTACTGTTTTGTGTTTGTTCATTACAGAACACAGAAGCACTTTGATTTGGGTGGGAATAACTGTTTTCTTATTGATGGTTCTTGTGGCAGTATTTCTGGTGGTGAAATACTTTCCCCGCAAGATCTCCAGACAACAAAGAAATAAAGGTAAATATTATCTACATCCGATCTGGTATTTTATAACCATTTCAGATTTATTGGTAGATTTGTGATCTGAAAACTGTGATTATTATTAAAACAGTTCAGAATGATGAAGACGTGTGTTACACTGAGCCGACATTTGTGTGTAGTGTACAGAGTACGGTAAGAGGGATTTGCTGTGTGCACTGTGTATTCTGTCTGCCTGTAGAAGCTCACCGTTTACACACGTACACTTAAGATTACTGTCCAGATACTGTCTAGGGTCAAATTAATTTTCACAACTTCTGTACTGTATTCAGCATTTGTTGTTTCTCATGCTTCATTTCCTGTCTGATTTCTTACAGATGATGGATTATGAAGAGCACACAGTGTACTCAAGTATTATAATGAGGTGATGTGTCATTATAATGTATTTCTTTCAAACATTTATTCAGCTCAAGTGATTGCGTCTGTATATCAGCCAGCAGAATTCAAGAGACGTCTCTGCAATGCTTCTGGAGATGTTTAATCTCAGCATGGCCTGCCCCGTCTTAAAAGGACTAACTTGCTCTAAAAAATTATTAGATTATACACCACTGGTCAAAAGTATATATATATATATGTATATATATGTGTACACGTATATATCTCACCGAATGTCATTCAATTAAGACAGCATAAAATTCATGTGGACACGTGTACGTATATATTATCTATATGCATATATTATCTATATTATCTATATGTATATATTATCTATATGCATATATTATCTATATTATCTATATGTATATATTATCTATATGCATATATTATCTATATGCATATATTATCTATATGCATATATTATCTATATTATCTATATGTATATATTATCTATATTATCTATATGTATATATTATCTATATTATATGCATTTCATGTATCCAGACCTTTAATGTTTTCAGGCTGTGAGCAGACGCTGCTTCAAAACTAACCTGACTTGAATTGTGAAACATTTAAAGGAATAGTTAATAATTTACTCACCCTAAAGTCATCTCAGATATTTGACTTTCTTTAGCTGAACACAATCTGAGTTGTTAAATAACATGCTGGCTCTTCCAGCTTTATAATGTAAGTGAATTATTAATTTCACTTTATGGGTATTATTAAAGGTGTTATTAAAAATAAGCCAGATTGTGCTCGGCTGAAGAAAGAATGTCATTCAACTACGACAGCATAAAATTCATTGTGAAATCAGACTGAAAACATCAGACTACTGAATGTGTTTTATTGAAACCTCTTTAAAACCATTTTAAATCAAAATAAGGTTTACAGAATGTTTCATTCGTCATCATTCATTAATGCATTAACATAAACAGATAATGAACTATTTTTATTTCACAGCATTTTTAAATGCATGTTTCTGTTAATTAATGCAAATAAAATTCATTGTTTTGTTCATTGTGCATTTACTACTGTTTAAACTTTAAATTTCATTTTTTAATGAAACTTTTAAGTTGTATTGATACATTTGATATTGTGACAACTGAGATTAAAATTAAACTTATTTGAAACCAGTTTAAAGTGCAATTTGTTTGACATCATTTCATTTCCCAACTCACAGAAACATCACATTTATCATTTCAAACTTTGTATTTTCTTTGTATATCAAATAAATGTTTTGTAGACTGAAGACTGAAACTTTATCTGGAGTTTCTGTTTTGTTTTTCAAGACACTGAAGATGAATAATAAGATGTACAATAAACCACATCTTCTTTTCCTCTGTGAAAGCTTTCAGTTTTTTAGACGTTGTATTAACGTTTGTTTATAAGAACATTATTTATGCAGTTTTTTTTTTTCTGCAACGATAAACAACTCTGATAATAACAGGTAATCCAACAGCAATAGAAAACGCTCAGAAATGTTAGCCGGGGCAAAACAATGAATGAAATGCTATAGTTTATATACACAAGAGTTCATGAGGATCAGCTGTACAGGAAGTCATCAGCCCCAGTGATGTGGCCTTATGGGAAATGTAGTCCAAAGTAACCTAATATTCCGGTGACGGTTCCCTCTGGTGGTTCACAAAAACCTTTTGATAATTGATATATAATGTTATACAAGTTCTATTAACATTACTGCAAGAACATTTTGATAACATTGAGAGAACGTTCCCTGTAGCTGGGATTCTGAATGTGATGGTAATTCATTATTATTGTTTTTTTTATTAGAGATTATTATTTCTTTTACACTGGTTAACAGTTTAAAGTGCACTTTTACTTCACACTTTCAGATGATTATATCTGTGGACTCTCAGATCCATCACATCTCATATTACCAGCACTGTTAATGTCACATCTTCTGTCATTTTACACCATTCATTGTTTATCAGATTTAAACTCACTGTGGCTGTATGTCTCCCTCTGCTGGTGATGTTTGAAAGAGCACAACTACACTAACAGGGTAACAGGTTAAGACAGGTTATAAGAGACTTTATAAACTTCCCGTTTGTGTCTCTCTGCAAAGAGAAGTGATGGGAAAAAGAAAAGGAAAAAGAAAAGAAGATGAGTATATAACACTGACCAGCCACTGAACGCAGTTTGTAATTCAGGTTAGGAAACTTCATTTTATTGAAGAGTTCAACTGTATTTAATATAATTATGAAGCTAGACAAATGTACATCAACGAATAATATATTGCCAGCGAGTTTTTGGTTGTAAGAATGTTTGCCCAACATTTCCATTAAATAAAAACTAAATAAAATGTTATTTTGAATGTTGTAGGAACGTTCTATTAATGTTATTTCTTAGTTATTCGAACATGATTCAAACATATTTTTAATTCTGTTACATTTTTTAAACTTTCCACTAATAACCTAAGAATATATGATATATAATGTTATTAAACGTTGTACTAACGTTACTGCCAAAACGAGAGAGAACTTCTAGACAACGTTTTGAGAACGTTCCCTGTTACCATGGTATTTTAGACTATAGATAGCTGACATTTAGGGTCCATACATTTCAGATAACATTTATGAAATATGTCACATTGGGATTCATATTTCAGTAAACAGAAATGAGGATGAACAAATGCAGTAACAGCACAGACCACCAGGGGGCAGAAACGGATTCAAAATGAATTCATTTACACAGGCAATAGTGCTTTCCCTTCATTATAACTCATCTGTGTATGAATAGTGAATAGTTATCAACATTAAAGTTCAAAACAAACTTAACAAATTTCTTTTAAAAGCTTTGCCATTTAAAGGTTTAGCATGTAACTTTATGAAAGGTTTATGGTCATAACGTCTAGAAGATTTATATTTATATTAATATATTTAAACCACTTTACTTAGTGATTGCTGTCGGGATGTGAAGAGAGACTTTCAACTAGCATAACAAAAAATGTTTTTGGGGAAAAAATCACCTACCGTACCTTTAATTTATTGTAGCTGATTGAAAGAAGGGGGACTGAGCCCAAGTGTCACAGAAAACATGAAGAACTAAACATGTGAATACAGATGGTGGATCATTTTTGTAGCAGGGCATCAAAAGTGGAAAACAATGACGCTTGGTTGAAAAATGAGATGTTGAAAATGACGATAAACGAAAGAGATATTCTCAGCAGCTCATCATGTGATACTGAGTTGTGGGTTTAAAGTGCTGTTTTAAATAAACATATTTTTAATTCTGTAACCTTTTTTTTAAATGTTCACTAATAACCTAAAGATAAATGATTTGTTTGCTGCTGGTTGATCTGTACTCCCCTCCCGGCCGTGTTATGTATATACGGTTTTAATATCTCTTTCCCCTGACTGACTTTATCATGTCCACATAATCCATCACCAAATGTTTTAATTTTATTATTTACAATATTATTCTGAGCACAAATGTCACATTCTGCCAAAAATTCAGCCACCATTGCCTGCAAATATGGAGACCAGTATCCTTGTCGCTTTATCTTCCTCAATATTTCTGCTCTACCATGATGATCAAATCAATGTGCATCAGAAATCAATACAGTCAGAAGTGTAGCTGGAGCAATTATATACCCTTCACACGATCAGCATATTCCACTAGCGTCTCTAGTTGCCCCCTTTGTTGCCATACTGAGGACTCGTAAGCACTCGCTCGCTGTTGAATATGAGCAAGATCTTCAATCTGTGGTTGGGATGTATGAGTACTACAGGTGACATGACAGCAGTGTGACACCCAGAGGCTTTTCTTGTCTCTAAATCTGCTGCATTATTTCCTCTTATCACACAATCATTGCCTTTCTTGTGTGCCTGACATTTAATAATTGTTAGGCATTTTGGTTGCATCATAGCTGATATTAACTGATTTGTTAACTTGTTCTGCATGTATTGGAGTCCCATCACACTTTTAAATCTCCAAACAAGAGACACTTCATGAGAATGAGGCAGTGAAGATATTTACAGTCAGGCTGCTGCGAGGGCCTTCAGTTCAGCCAGCTGAGCTTTGAAACAACAGAAACAAAATCTTTTCCTTCTCTTTTAACTACAGAAAAAACAGCAGATGCAGATGTTTTCTTCTGTAGCTACATACAAATAGAAATGTTTGGTATAATGTGGGTTTGCTAGTGCTGAAGCACTTGAAATTTCCTGTCTTCATGATTTCCTGTCTCAAATGCTGATAATGCATCATTAGTTTATATGAGCAGAGCTCTTAAATTCTGCTGCCCTTTTTCATCAGTGATCTTAGAGAAGTTTCCATTGCATGATATTTTACCCAGTCTGAACTGAACTGTCATTCTTCTGGAAAAAGCTCTGAAGATCCTGCAGCCCATCCAACCACCAAACCCACACAGAGAGAAAAAAAGTTTTTTATAGTCGTCACTATAAAAGCTTTCTGTGCAGTGTGTCAGTCTTTTATCAGACACATCTCACACTTTCATGCATTTCATGCAGTTTTTCTGCCACATGAATCGCTTTTAAAGTGGAATAAGTGTGATGTGAAGTTCATTGTTTTGATTCTCTATATGTTGAGGAATATGACTGTTTATAAAGCAACTTTATTCGCTCTGTTGGCGCTGGTTGTGGATGGTAAGTTTGTTTTATTTCGTGATGAAACTCTTTGTCTGTTTCTATAACGAGTAAAATGTATTTCGTCGTCGTCGTATCTCTTCGTCTGGTTTGCACAATATTACTGACCGAATCAACACGACAAATGTGAAGTTTAAGAGTGGACGTGTGATCTGGACATTAATGGAGAATTACTGACCCCAATCACTTCTTACATGAACCCGATGTGCATTCATGATTTTTTAAAGAAAAGACCCGATAACATTTATTATTAACATTTATTCTCGAAAATCTTCCCAACATCTACGACTGTAAGTTAGAAACAGAAACGCAATGAACGAAAGTTTCATGAAAGAAAGAAAGGGAATGATCTCGTACTGAATCTGTACTGCGCATGTCCGAGCGTCATCACTCCAGCTCGTTCCTGATTGGAGGAATGTTGCAACAGTCCCCGCCCTCTCCGTTATATATATCACTGTATAATAAAATATATGATATATTATTTACATTATTGACTTTATATACAATATACAGAATGAAGATGGTGATCAATGTAACATGTATTATTATATATAATAACTACAGTCTCTTTATTCTGATGAGCTCAATGTCATCAGATGGGAGGAACTCCTAAATTCTGCACAAACTGCAAGACTAAATCAAAACTTTTTAATAATCATCTTTTATTCCAGTAATGAAGAAATAGCGGTTCAAGGCTCGTCTCATCTTGTATTGATCCAGTTTGATTCAGTGATCCAGTAACTTTTACACCAAATGTGGAGTTTATTGATCAGAAAGCTTTCAGTGAACTTTCATCAATATAAATCGCTTTTTTTTTATCTGTGTCTGTTGTTTGCTCGTGGTAAGTAAGTGGGATTGATATTATTTTACACGTTATTGTTTATTTGATGTTTTTGTTGTGGATCATATACGTATTTCACATTCAATGATTTCCGTTTATAAAACAGTAAACTAATATGTAATGAACAGAAGATAGAGGATGTTTTATCAAGTCATTGTGCAGAAATCAATGTGAAACTGTTTGTTTCAGGTGTGTTTGGTGTTGATAGAGATGAAGTGAAGACAGTGTCAGTGATGGAGGGAGATTCTGTCACTCTACACACTGATCTTACTGAAATACTGACACATCATCAGATATTGTGGATGTTTGGACCTCAAGAGATTCTTATAGCTCAAATCTTTAAACAGGCTAATTTTAGCTCTATATATGATACTAATGATGGGAGATTCAGAGACAAACTGAAGCTGAACTATCAGACTGGATCTCTGACCATCACAAACATCAGAATCACAAACTCTGGACTGTATAAACTACAGATCATCAACAGAGGAACTTCATACAAGAGATTCAATGTTTCTGTCTATGGTGAGTTTAATATCACTCACACACTTTCTGTTTTTGCTTTCAAAGTTTTAATAGATACAAAATCATCCTGACAAATACGATTCTTTATGTTAAATAAAATCAGTCTCAGTTATTAATATCATAACAAACATTGTGTTTATAGCATCACACACTAAAACTATTAAAGGCTTTTTCTGAGGACTTGCTTTTTGAAGTTCATGTAGCTCATTTTGATGAAGTTATTGTTTTCATATATCATAGAACAGAGTATTACAATTAGAGTTAATTTAATACAATATTATATTGTTATGTTCTAGATTTTTCTATAGTGAACACTCATGTTTTTTTCTTATGTTCAGATCATCTGCCCGTTCCTAACATCACCAGAGACTGTACATCATCAAACCTGAAATGTTCCTTAAATTGTACAGTGATGAATGTGACAAATGTGACTCTCTCCTGGTACAAAGAAAACAGTTTATTCTCCAGCATCAGTGCGTCTGATCTCAACATCAGTGTGTCTGATCTCAACATCAGACTCTCTCTACCTCTGGAGGTGGAATATCAGGATACAAACACATACAGCTGTGTGGTGAACAGTCCAGTCAGAAGCCAGACTCAACATCTCCACATCACTGATGTCTGTCAGCCGTGTTCAGGTAAGATAACATCTTTTCATGTAATAATTGTTCATGTGAAAGTATTAAAGCATCTGGCAATCTTGTTTTGAAATATGACCTCAGTTTTATTTTAAACAGTTAAGTGAAACTATTTAATTTATTGATTTATAAAAGATAAAGATCATTATTGTGTATTGGAAGAGAAGCTCTATTCAATACGTTAAGATCACACAGTTCTGTTGACTTTTTCTCAGTGACGCTTTGTTTTCAGACTCTTTCAGTTCAGTAAGTAAATAAATAATGGCTAATAGATGTGCATCAGACGGGTATTTCTTTGATGGCAGGAACTGAAAACTGTTGCTGCGTGTGAGTCCAAGATCACTCTTGTATTGGCCAGTGAAACATAACCTAAACTTTGGCATTGCATCTTAAACTCACATTGCAGCATATGAATAAGTTTAGTCATGATTATATAGAGATTTACTGTATTTTACAGTGTCTTTGTTGAGGTCAGTTATTGTAGGTTTTATTTACTGTTTTGTGTTTGTTCATTACAGAACACAGAAGCACTTTGATTTGGGTGGGAATAACTGTTTTCTTATTGATGGTTCTTGTGGCAGTATTTCTGGTGGTGAAATACTTTCCCCACAAGATCTCCAGACATCCAAGAAATGAAGGTAAATATTATCTACATCCGATCTGGTGTTTTATAACCATTTCAGATTTATTGGTAGATCTGTGATCTGAAAACTGTGATTATTATTAAAACAGTTCAGAATGATGAAGAGGTGTGTTACACTGAGATGACATTTGTGTGTAGTGTACAGAGTACGGTAAGAGTTTTAAACAGTAATGAAGTTCCAGTTCATTGCTGTTCACTCTGCTGACTCACGACTGTGTAGCAATGCACAGCTCGAATCATATCATCAAGCTCGCTGATGACACGACTGTGGTGGGTCTCATCAGCAAGTCAAGTGGAGTTTATTGTCATTTCAACCATATACAAGTACATTGTGAAATGAAACAATGATTCTTTTCAATATCTTTCAGCAAGAACAACGCTTCAGCAAGAACGAGTCAACATACAGGGAGGAGGTGCAGTGGCTAACGGAGTGGTGCAAAGCCAATAACCTGTCTCTGAACGTGGACAAAAGAGATGGTTGTTGACTTCAAAAGAGCACAGAATGACCACTGTCCTCTAAACATCGGCGGCTCCTCCATGGAGATCTTCAAGAGCACCAAGTTTCTTTCTGAGAAGACTGAGGAAAGCACATCTCCCACCTTCATCCTCACCACGTTCTACAGAGGGACCATCGAGTGACTTCTGTGCAGCTACATCACTACCTGGTTTGGAAATTAGACCACATGTTGCACATGTCTATACTGATGCATACTTGTACTGTACTTTATATTTACAATTATATTTACACTTATTACCACTAGGTTCATTTTGTTTACCGTTTACTGGTCGGTGCTGCACTGGGACTGACTATATCTGTCCCAGTAGACATTATACTGTCTTGTGCTGTCTGCACGTTTGCAGTGGTGTCGTTTGTGCAATCACACAATCAACTGATCAATTCAGTTGCATTATCTTGCTGTTGTGTTCAGTTCTGTTACACAGAACATGTACCTGCTAGTTCTTTAAAACTGAGCTCAGTGGAACATCTGTTTACAGCAAAACCAGCGAAACATGAACAATAACGTTCCTAGTACTTAGTATTGATGTTGGTTACGTTGATTTGTTACATTATTATTTTCAAGCTGTTAGCAGACTGTGCTTCAAAACTAACTTGACTTAAAATGAGAAACATTTAAAGGAATAGTTCAGCCATAATTTAATTCACCGTAAAGCCATTTCAGGTGTTTATGACTTTCTTTCTTTAGCTGAACACAATCTGAGTTGTTAAATAACATCCTGGCTCTTCCCAGCTTTATAATGTAAGTGAATAGTGCCCGAGATTTTGAAGCTCTTTCATCCATCATAAAAGTGATCCATACGACTTCAGTTTGTTAATATGAACTGGAAAAAAATATTTTAAAACCAAGAAGATTCAGGGTATTATTGAAAATAATCCAGATTGTGCTCGGCTGAAGAATGAATGTCATTATTCAACTAGGACGGCATAAAATTCATTTTGGTGAACTATCAGACGCGGCTTGACTCATTGAAACTGAAATATTTTCATGTCAAACCTAAACTTTAACTTTCAAAGGTGTCACTGTGTTTTATTAAAACATTTAAAACCATTTTAAATCAAAATAAGGTTTACAGTTCATTAATTACAATTTCATTCATTAATGCACATAAACTGATAATGAACTATTTGTTTATAAGCAATTTGTTTGACATCATTTCATTTCCCAACTCAGAGAAACATCACATTTATCATTTTATACTTTGTATTTTCTTTGTATATCAAATAAATGTTTTATAAAGAACACAAAGTTTTCAAGTCGAGCGTCTTTTCTCGAGAATCAGAAGCAGAAAACAGTTCACCCACAAAACATCACGAGAATCAAGACTGAAGACTGTAACTTTATCTGGAGTTTCTGTTTTGTTTTTCAAGACACTGAAGATGAATAATAAGATGTACAATAAACCGCATCTTATTTTCCTCTGTAAAAGCTTTCAGTTTTTTAGACGTTGTATTAACGCTTGTTTATAAGAATGTTATTAATGCAGTTTTTTTAATTCTGTAACATTTTTAAAAGGTTCCACTAGCAACTTAAGAATAATGTTTTGGTAATTGATATATTTAACATTAAAAATGTTCTATTTGATAACATTGAGAGAACTTCAAGAGAACGTTCCCTGTAGCTGGGATTCTGAATGTGATGGTAATTCATTATTATTGGTTTTTTTATTAGAGATTATTATTTCTTTTACACTGGTTAACAGTTTAAAGTGCACTTTTACTTCACACTTTCAGATGATTATATCTGTGGACTCTCAGATCCATCACATCTCATATTACCAGCACTGTTAATGTCACATCTTCTGTCATTTTACACCATTCATTGTTTATCAGATTTAAACTCACTGTGGCTGTATGTCTCCCTCTGCTGGTGATGTTTGAAAGAGCACAACTACACTAACAGGGTAACAGGTTAAGACAGGTTATAAGAGACTTTATAAACTTCCCGTTTGTGTCTCTCTGCAAAGAGAAGTGATGGGAAAAAGAAAAGAAAGAAAAAAGAGAATAAATATACATGCAAATTCATTGTCAAACAACTTATTTCAGCTTACACTGTCTGCTAATACATATCTGTCCCATACAGAAATCTTAAATGTTTATGTATGTATTTGTCCTCCTTGTAATCTGATTACAATATTTGATTTCTGCATTACTATATTTGCATTATATTTTAACACTGTTCAATAATTAATTAAACCAGGGTAATGATAGTTTATAAATATACTGTTGTAATTAATGTTCATTTGTAGTGTAACGTCAGTCGTGTCTCCAGAGGTCATTATGCACTATAACTGTGACTGGTTCGCTGCTGTTCTAGTTATTCTAGTATTGTTCTGCTGTGCTGCACTCGTTTGTCTTTTATGACTCTTTTGTTTGGGCAGATCAGGATATAAACACATACAGCTCTGTGGTGAGCAGTCAGCAACCTCAACAACTCATTTCACTGAAGTCTGTCGACCAGCTTCATGTGTGGCAGTAGTTATGTTTCTGCAGTTAGCTTTACTCAACATGTTTTGTAGTGTAGTCTTTTAAAACTGATCCCAGTTCATCTCACTGGTGTCTAGACTGGAAATCATTTGATATAAACATATGAGAGATTCAAAAATACAGCAGTCACAAAACAATGAAATCAGACAGATCCAGAATCTTAATTTATAATAAAATAAAGTACAAACTAAATTCAATGTTTTTTTGTTCGCTCCCGCAAAAATGTTGCAACAAACAGAAACTCTGAAATAATTGAAAGGACCAGATGTTTACAAGTTAACACTGAGACCTATTCAAAACGGAAACATGAAGGTGTGAATGTTGTATCTCTCACATCAGTCTGATCTGTTCCATGATAAACGGATCTGCTCTGTTCACACTGCTGGTGTACAGCTGAGCTTCTCAACCCTCTTGTGTTTGTGCATCACCCCCCCACACACATTCACACACACACATTCACACACACACACACAGTTGTCAGAGGTGAGATGCTGGTTGTTTTTGCATGAAAAATACTCAGCCTTCATCTGGGACCCTGTATGTTCTGAGTCTCTTGTATGTCATCAAAAATTCATTATGATGATCAGGACATTGGGGTGTGTTGAACAGCACATTTCTCTTTGACAAGCCACACATTTTTATATATAAATTAAAACATTCTTTCTGTTTCACAAAAGGTTCTTTGAAGTGAAAAAAAGGTTCTTCAGACCTCAAGAGGGTTTTTAAGAACCGTTGAAAGCTGAAAGAAATAGTTCTTTGGGGAACCAGAAATGGCTCTTCAATGGCATAACTGTGAGGAACCTTTTAAGAACCTTCATTTTTATCATATACAAAGACAGCTATTAGCGAAAACAAGACACAAGAACACAGTATGACTAAAGAGGCTTTGAAACAATGAAAGTTTGATTCTGTATTTCTAATACAGTCTTGTCCTTATCTTTTCAATGAAACATCTCTCAACTGACTCAACAACAGGTCTGTTTACATGTCACTTATTTGTCTTCACTGTTCAGTTTCATAGACCAGGAAGGCCGTGTAATGTGTAAGAAGATAAGATCTAAGATGCAGCAAGAGGAAAATATGTTTTATTTATAGTTTATCGGTTTCAGAGCAGCGCTGTGAGAGGGCACATACGTGTGACAGGAAACTGAAGAGCTGCAGAGCACAAACGGACAACATGAAACAGTATTTCTGTAAGAAACTGTTGATGTTGAGTCTTCACTAACAGTGTCATCACATCTGTACACATGTGAATAGTCACTATAATTTAACCTTTATAATTACTTATTGTACTGTATTACTGAACTGTGCTATATATTACATTTACATTATTGACTTTATATACAATATACAGAATGAAGACTGTTAATCAGGACAATGTCACATGTATTATTTTACATGATAACTACAGTCTCTGTATTTTGATGAGCTCATATGTAGTATGCAGTATCATATGAAGTACCATATGTAGTATGTAGTGTCATGTGTAGTACCATATATAGTATGTAGTATCATGTGTAGTATCATATGTAGTATCATATATAGTATGTAGTATCATATGTGGTATCATTATGTAGTATCATATGTAGTATGTGGTATCATATGTGGTATCATATGTGGTATCATATGTAGTATTATATGTAGTATCATATGTAGTATTATATGTAGTATTATATGTAGTATCATATGTAGTATTATATGTAGTATCATATGTAATATCATATGTAGTATGTGGTATCATATGTAGTATCATATGTAGTATTATATGTAGTATCATATGTAGTATTATATGTAGTATTATATGTAGTATCATATGTAGTATCATATGTAGTATCATATGTAGTATGTGGTATCATATGTAGTATCATATGTATTATCATATATAGTATGTAGTATCATATGTAGTATCATATGTAGTATGTGGTATCATATGTAGTATCATATGTATTATCATATATAGTATGTAGTATCATATGTAGTATTATATGTAGTATTATATGTAGTATCATATGTAGTATCATATGTTGGATCATATGTAGTATTATATGTAGTATCATATGTAGTATCATATGTAGTATCATATGTAGTATCATATGTAGTATTATATGTAGTATTATATGTAGTATCATATGTAGTATCATATGTAGTATCATATGTAGTATTATATGTAGTATCATATGTAGTATCATATGTAGTATCATATGTAGTATCATATGTAGTATCATATGTAGTATTATATGTAGTAGCATATGTAGTATTATATGTAGTATCATATGTAGTATGTGGTATCATATGTGGTATTATATGTAGTATCATATGTAGTATGTGGTATCATATGTGGTATCATATGTAGTATCATATGTAGTATTATATGTAGTATTATATGTAGTATCATATGTAGTATTATATGTAGTATTATATGTAGTATTATATGTAGTATCATATGTAGTATCATATGTAGTATCATATGTAGTATTATATGTAGTATTATATGTAGTATTATATGTAGTATCATATGTAGTATCATATGTAGTATCATATGTAGTATTATATGTAGTATCATATGTAGTATCATATGTAGTATCATATGTGGTATCATATGTAGTATTATATGTAGTATCATATGTAGTATCATATGTAGTATTATATGTAGTATCATATGTAGTATCATATGTGGTATCATATGTGGTATTATATGTAGTATTATATGTAGTATCATATGTAGTATCATATGTGGTATCATATGTGGTATTATATGTAGTATTATATGTAGTATTATATGTAGTATCATATGTAGTATCATATGTAGTATCATATGTAGTATTATATGTAGTATCATATGTGGTATCATATGTAGTATCATATGTGGTATCATATGTAGTATCATATGTAGTATCATATGTGGTATCATATGTAGTATTATATGTGGTATCATATGTAGTATCATATGTAGTATCATATGTAGTATCATATGTAGTATTATATGTGGTATCATATGTAGTATCATATGTAGTATCATATGTAGTATCATATGTAGTATCATATGTAATATCATATGTAGTATCATATGTAGTATCATATGTAGTATCATATGTAGTATCATATGTAGTATCATATGTAGTATCATATGTAGTATCATATGTAGTATCATATGTAGTATCATATGTAGTATCATATGTAGTATTATATGTAGGAGGGACTTGTTTGTCAGAGAGTTTAGCACGAGCCTTCTCATTTTTCTACAAAGAACAGCAATATTTCTGTTTTTGATCGGACTGTGTGCTGCATTTTAACACCAAATCTGTGGAAATGTTTGAACAACACGCAGAAACTGATTTAAGAGACTTTCTTTGTGTTGCGGATGTTTGTTAAGAGAAGGACGAGTTTCTTATACTCTGATCTCAGTTCAGTCACATGTTGGACACACAGCTGTTATGATCATCTTTTATTCCAGTAATGAAGAAATAGCGGTTCAAGGCTCGTCTCATCTTGTATTGATCCAGTTTGATTCAGTGATCCAGTAACTTTTACACCAAATGTGGAGTTTATTGATCAGAAAGCTTTCAGTGAACTTTCATCAATATAAATCGCTTCTCTTTTATCTGTGTCTGTTGTTTGCTCGTGGTAAGTAAGTGGGATTGATATTATTTTACACGTTATTGTTTATTTGATGTTTTTGTTGTGGATCATATACGTATTTCACATTCAATGATTTCCGTTTATAAAACAGTAAACTAATATTAATGAACAGAAGATAGAGGATGTTTTATCAAGTCATTGTGCAGAAATCAATGTGAAACTGTTTGTTTCAGGTGTGTTTGGTGTTGATAGAAATGAAGTGAAGACAGTGTCAGTGATGGAGGGAGATTCTGTCACTCTACACACTGATCTTACTGAAATACACACACATCATCACATAATGTGGAGGTTTGGACCTCAAGAGACTCGTATAGCTCAAATATTTAAACAGGCTAATTTTAGCTCAATATCTGACACTGATGATGGGAGATTCAGAGACAAACTGAAGCTGAACTATCAGACTGGATCTCTGACCATCACAAACATCACAATCACAAACTCTGGACTGTATAAACTAACTATCATCATCAACAGAGAAACTTCATACAAGAGATTCAATGTTTCTGTCTATGGTGAGTAGAGAGAAGATTTTAATGAGCAGTGGGTTGAAATCAACTTCTAAATCTTCTCCACTTATATTTTTTGCTCCAGTGATGAAATGATTTCTAAGTGAAAGATTATTTTAAAGTTTGCTTTAAATCTAAATTGCTTTAGATCGTTTTCTGGAAGTAATTTTCCAGAAATTAAGTTTTAATTCATTCTGATGTTTTCCAGCTCATCTGCCTGTTCCTGTCATCACTCGTGACTCTTCACAATGTTCTTCATCATCAGAAAGATCTTCAAGCTCCAAATGTGTGTTAGTGTGTTCAGTGATGAATGTGATGCATGTGACTCTCTCCTGGTACAAAGGAAACAGTTTATTCTCCAGCATCAGTGCGTCTGATCTCAACATCAGTGCGTCTGATCTCAACATCAGTGTGTCTGATCTCAGCATCAGTGTGTCTGATCTCAACATCAGACTCTCTCTACCTCTGGAGGTGGAATATCAGGATAACAACACATACAGCTGTGTGGTGAAGAATCCAGTCAGAAACCAGACTCAACATCTCAACATCACTGATGTCTGTCAGCCGTGTTCAGGTAAGATAACATCTTTTCATGTAATAATTGTTCATGTAAAAGTGACATATTTGTCAGACATGGTGGCCCATACATCACTGGTGAGGAGTGAACACACACACCCAAAGCAGTGGTTGGTTGCTTTGCTCAAGGGCACTTCAGTTTCTACCTGTCGGCACTGCAACCTTCTGATTAAGCTTGACTCACTAACTAGTAAGTCACAACTGCCCCAAATGTTGTGGAAGTATTAGAGCATCTGACAATCTTGTTTTGAAATATGACCTCTGATTTCTCTAAGTAGTCAAAAGAGCACTATATAGAGATTTACTGTATTTTACAACGTCTTTGTTGAGGTCAGTTATTGTAGGTTTTATTTACTGTTTTGTGTTTGTTCATTACAGAACACAGAAGCACTTTGATTTGGGTGGGAATAACTGTTTTCTTATTGATGGTTCTTGTGGCAGTATTTCTGGTGGTGAAATACTTTCCCCGCAAGATCTCCAGACAACCAAGAAATGAAGGTAAATATTATCTACATCCGATCTGGTATTTTATAACCATTTCAGATTTATTGGTAGATTTGTGATCTGAAAACTGTGATTATTATTAACAGTTCAGAATGATGAAGAGGTGTGTTACACTGAGCCGACATTTGTGTGTAGTGTACAGAGTACGGTAAGAGGGATTTGCTGTGTGCACTGTGTATTCTGTCTGCCTGTAGAAGCTCGCATTTACACAGAGAAACATCTGAGTTTGCTTGCATGACTGAAAGTGCCACAGTTACCCAGCTAACAAGTTTAGGTTGTAAGAACGTTTCCGTAACATTTCCATTAAGTAACAAAAACATTTAAAAAGTTATTTTGAATTCTAGGATTGTTCAAGACGTCTATTGTATTAAAACTATTGCTTGGATATAAGAACATTATTCAAACATTTTTAAATTCTTTATCACTTTTACTGTTCACTATGTGAACTAGCAATTTAGGAATAACATTTGTGATCTGTATGATTCTTGAGTAAAAAGTAACTTTGAGTAAAACTTAGCCAATGTTCTGAAAACGTTCCCTGTTAGCTGGGTGGTTGTTTTTCTGCTTTTGCCTCTTTGTGTTCATGATGATCAGGAAGCATCTGAAACGGCATACTGTGACGGTACATAGCTCACTAAATTTGAAGTATGTACTTACTTCCTGTTGCAACAGTATGTTCTATATAGTATGTGTGAGTGCAGTATGGATACTTGTACTACATGAAGGTTTATGAAGACCATGTACATGAAGATCATGAAGGTTCATGTGCTGCTCATGTGCTGTGTGTTGGTAGCACAGCTCCATGTGTGATGTCATTGTTGCCATGACAATCTGTCTGCTTCAGTTTTAGTGACACTTGCGCTGCTGAATTATGATGTTTCATAAGATAGCGGCCCCAGAAAGTATTTGTACACTTAAAATGAAAGTTTACCCAAAAATAAATGAATTTCCATCATTTACTCACCCTCATGTCATTCCAAACCTGTATGACTTTTCATCTGCGGGACACAATAGCAAATATTTCTGTGAGGTTTTGTGTTCATACAACAGAAGTCAATGAGTGCCACTGCTGTCTGGTTACCAAAGTACCTCAAAATAACAAAATAACATGATTGTAAGTAAATAATGGAAGAATGTTTTTGGGTGAACTATCCCTTTAAAATGTGCCACCTGTTTTGATATGTTGTTTAACGCAGTGACAGATTACTGTCCAGATACTGTCTGGGGTCACATTCATTTTAATACCTCACAACTTCTGTACTGTATTCAGCATTGTTGTTTCTCATGCTTCATTTCCTGTCTGATTTCTTACAGATGAAGGATGATGAAGAGCACACAGTGTACTCAAGTATTATAATGAGGTGACGTGTCATTATTGTTATGGAGGAGGTCTCTGTCTGCTCAGGTGTTACATCCCTGTTAGGATAACGTAGCTAATGTTAATGTTTTATCTTGCTTATCATTTATCTCTCTTTGTTGTCTTTTGTCTTCTTTTGTGTTTTTGTGGCTCTCAGTGTTGTCGTCTTGTGTATTAACTATATAGACACATTAGGTTGGGGCGAGTGCCACATGCTGTACTTTTGTCCTGACTAGATAGGGTAGTTAGGGTAGTTTAGTTAGGGTAGTTTAGTTAGACGCTGAAGACTTTTATCACTCTTGTTTTCTAGGCAGTTTAGGGATTTAACTACAGCTAGACAGGTTTGATTGTTTCTTTGATTTGGCACCGCTCATGTCTCTTTTGCTGTACAAGTTTTGTAAATATTGTACATGGTTGTTTTCACCTTTTGTTACTGTCACTGTTGCACTGTAAATAAACCCACTTGAGCGCATGTAAGAGCGGCCTGCGTCTGTTTTCTGCCTTCGCTTATTTTAAATAATCAACATTTTAATGTTATAACACTTACCCCCTGACAACATCTGGGTTGGTAACAAGGTTGCTGACTGTTCACCACAGAGCTGTATGTGTTTATATCCTGATCTGCCCAAACAAAAGAGTCATAAAAGACAAACGAGTGCAGCACAGCAGGACAATACTAGAATAACTAGAACAGCAGCGAACCAGTCACAGTTATAGTGCATAATGACCTCTGGAGACACGACTGACGTTACACTACAAATGAACATTCATTACAACAGTATATTTATAAACTATCATTACCCTGGTTTAATTAATTATTGAACAGTGTTAAAATATAATGCAAATATAGTAATGCAGAAATCAAATATTGTAATCAGATTACAAGGAGGACAAATATATGCATAAACATTTAAGATTTCTGTATGGGACAGATATGTATTAGCAGACAGTGTAAGCTGAAATAAGTTGTTTGACAATGAATTTGCATGTATATTTATTCTCTTTTTTCTTTCTTTTCTTTTTCCCATCACTTCTCTTTGCAGAGAGACACAAACGGGAAGTTTATAAAGTCTTATAACCTGTCTTAACCTGTTACCCTGTTAGTGTAGTTGTGCTCTTTCAAACATCACCAGCAGAGGGAGACATACAGCCACAGTGAGTTTAAATCTGATAAACAATGAATGGTGTAAAATGACAGAAGATGTGACATTAACAGTGCTGGTAATATGAGATGTGATGGATCTGAGAGTCCACAGATATAATCATCTGAAAGTGTGAAGTAAAAAAGAAATAATAATCTGTAAATAAATAAAAAATTAACATTAGTAAATGCACAATGAACAAAACAATTGTATTTGCATTAACATATAAAAAAGCTATAGAATAAATATAGTTCATTATCAGTTCATGTTAGTGCATTAATGAATGAAATTGTAATTAATGAACTGTAAACCTTATTTTGATTTAAAATGGTTTTAAATGTTTTAATAAAACGCAGTGACACCTTTGAAAGTTAAAGTTTAGGTTTGACATGAAAATAATTCAGTTTCAATGAGTCAAGTGCGCCATCTAGCGGTCTGATGTTTCAAAGCCGGCTTATAGGGAATAGTTAAATAATAAATTAAAATTGTAGGCCGTCCGAGATGAATAATTACATTCTTTCTTCAGCCGAGCACAATCTGGTTTATTTTTAATAATACCCTGCATTTTCCTGCATCTATTCAAATATATTTTTTCCAGTTCGTATTAACAAACTGAAGTCATATGGATCACTTTTATGATGGATGAAAGAGCTTCAAAATCTCGGGCACTATTCACTTACATTATAAAGCTGCAAGAGCTGGTTTGTGTTTCACGCTGCAGTACATCGTATTGGACTGTAGAGAGCAGAATTGTTCTGGATGATGGATTGTGGTCAGTCCCCATGACAGGATGTGCTGCTTGTGAGGTTGTGAAGTTCTGTGTCGTGGCCAGATAATTTTGACTCGTACGAGCAGCTTCAGGAGATGTAGGCATTCATTTACCTAAAATGCCTAGAGACACTTTTATGAAGCCAGCAATGACTTCTGTTGTGTTGATTTGTCATAAACTCCACCTTATTCTTCTAAGTGCAATTGCCATTGTTGTAGTGTATTATTATTAATAACTGGATGAATCTTACAGCTTGTCCTGTATCTAAAGGATATCATGTTGTAATACAATAAGAATTGAATTATTGGATACAATATCCACTTGTTGCTTTGGATAAAAGCGTCTGCTAAATGACTAAATGTAAACGTAATGTAAATGATATTTCACTGTGGCTGGCTATTAGTTACATCACAGCATCACTGTTGTTATGCAATTAGACACATAACATTTTTCTTTATGAAGTAGTATGACTATTTTTCCCACTAAATGTCAAGTTAATGACAAAGTAAATGTAAACAATAAACTCCAAAGAGCACCAAATAATTTAAATGAGGAAATACTGGTGAAAAGCTTAACATTTAGATTATGACCTTAAAACACATTAATCATGCTGCAGTTGCTGATAAGCTATCAGAATTTCCCATAAAGCTCTAAATGTGTGGGAAACGGCCTTACCAGAAAGATTACTGATAACAGCTGCAGGTGGGAACAAAAACAAGCTGTTAAACGATTAAAACTGGTGCCGAACAGTCAGGTTTGACTAGTTGCAATTTCATTACTTAGCAAAGTTACTCAGCTCGAGTGTTTGAAGTGTTTGGAAGAATTTGTGCATGACACATGAAAATATTGGTCCCATCTTATAGCATGGTTAAACAAAATAATAGACAAATTTCCAAAACCAAACTAACTGGAGCTAGTGAAATCACAAGACTGTTTAGTAAGAGTCTAGTAAGTAAAAATCAAGATCTCAGCGTGGTTTTGCTAGCGTTTGTAAAAATACTCATAAGGTTAAAGTGTAAGGTACCTTTGTAAGGTCATGACTGACTGCGGCATTTAATCATGCAGCTGATGGTTTTATTCAAATTGACATACAAATTAGATTTGAAATCATAAGAGTGTCTTTGTTGCAGGTGCTGATATAATGTGATTCTGTCTCCTGATATCTGTCTGTAAACCCCCGAGACCCTGAAATGACATCACATTTGTCCAACAAATCAAGATCATGTAAATATGTCAGTACAAACAGCTGAGACATATTTCTGTATAGCACGACATAAGCAAAACTGTGCTGTTTTGTTAAATTAACAGACAACCAGTCAAAGTTATGAAAAAAGTGTATTTTTGTATTCACGTCATGTCACTATACTTGCGTATTCTATGTGATCGGCTTTAACATCCTGTTGGAACAAAAACAAAGTTGGGACTGTATAAAACAGCTGAACGAGTGTCGACTGCACATCCAGTTTAATTAATAAATGCAGTTTTTATTTGAATAACCCCAACAGACACAATTCATCATCATTTCACGTAAGTAAATGTATTACGTACCATCAGTGACCAATAAATACAGAAAGACGAAAGCTTTGTGAATCATATTCCTGATATAACAAACCAATAACCAAACAATACAGTCCTCCAGCATGAATAAACCTGAACTCAATGCTGCATCAAATACTCCACGTTTTAAACAGTTTTCTGTAAAATTTTCCCTGCAAAAAACTCGGCATCATATCCACACCTACAGTGAATGATATTGGCTCTCCTCTGCGCTATTTGTTTGCATAGCTCCACCTTCCTCAGCCAGAAGCAATACAAAGCTTCATTGTAGAGGCTGCAAATCTCATTTATGTCAAATGAAATGGAGATCTGCGCCTGTAATGCTGCATTGTTTGCGTCTCAAATGCGTCTGCAGCTGAATAATTGACGACTGACTCTTAACCAAGTTCAAATACAAATATTTTTGATTATATCTTTTAAAACATGAGTATTGGAGTCAAATGTTGTATGTGATACTGACAGAAGAATGTTTGTCTTTTAAACCTCTTGAAGTTGCTCTGGAGAAAGTGTGTGAGAACTTTGAATGCTATAAATCACTGTGGGCAGATTAACCAAGTTTATTCTCACATAGACAAACTTATGTATAATGTCTGGTCCATATTACTGTATAGACTGATACCTGTTGACAGCCACTTAAACAGGTATTGCCTCCTCAATACATTAAACAACTAGTTAAAACAAAGGTGAATAAAAACAACCCTGCAACCTCTTCATACCCCTTTGGCCACAAACTGAAAGGTTTTTAATCTACCCACAATTGTAATGCATTTTTATTTCAACACCTGGAATGCCATTTTTCTTCCTCATTTCAGAACCTCAACTGGAATATGCACCTGGGTGTAGGAATCGGTGAAACATATTAAATTTCCAAAACCTGCAGCCAACATACATTTTATTCTTTGTAAAATGACTTACTCATGAGAATTAAAAGCAGCAAAACAAGATTAAAGAGACTGAGATGTACTGCGTCTCCGATTACAGACAAACAGTCAAATACTTTTACAGTATCTTTGCAAATCTTGTGCGCTTTGAAGTGGGTGTGGCTAATTCAGTGAGCAGAAGTTTGCAGAAGTTCTAGAACGACTAACATCACTTACAAAATCTTTAACATACAGCGTTAAAGGGCACATTGGTATAATAAGTCCTTCTTCATCAATAGTTCTTCTGTACAGAGTGCAAAAAGCAGTTTTGTCTCCAACAAGCAACATCAAACTTTGTTACAAGGTTGGAAACGTCACTCACCTCATTATTAAGTATCTCATCTTTGTATCGTGCCTACACAATGACAATAAACAGTTACATCTTGGAGGAGAAAGATTTAACATTCTCACAACATTTGTTTCCATTGATGTGTGGCGGTCAGGTCAGGGGGTTCATGTGACTCTTACCCACACACTTCAGCAGAAACCACTGACACATTTCTCTGGTATCCATCAACAGATGTTAACCAACAGGTGCTGCTGTCACCCAACACAACAACACGCTAGATACCTTATACTGACCTAAAACAACAGACCACAGTAGGTCTCGCAAACAGAGCTGTTAGTGGGTCAAGGTGCATTAAGACTCGCATGCAGCTTTAATGCAACTGCATTAAAACTATATAAAGTATCATGACATGTAATGAGTATGACAATACATGACAATGAAATGAGTAACTGGAGGGCTTGATAATTTCCCTATGGCTTAACGTACATCTCAGTTCCTGTTTGGTACATTTTGAGCTTGTTTTAAAGTGCATGAATAGAAACTGCATATTTTAAATAAACTGCATTTAAATATTTTAACAAACCTGGGAATGAACCGGCTCTTAGTGTTATCGTCATCTTTTAACCAGTTTCCTACATGGTCATATAATTTAATCTCATTTCTCTGTATGTGTATATAAAGCCTCTGTCCTGTTTCGTACCGTTTATAGATACCACATCCTGTGAAACCTACAGAGCTGTCAACCGCATTGTCAAGTTTACTGAGAAACAGTGGAAGCTCATGTGATGATGACCAGAAACACATTGTGAATGCGACCTCAGTTCCATGAGAACCTGTATTTGAAGTTTACGTCCTGTATTACAGCCCCATGTACCTGTTAAGTGACTGATCACTCTGGAGATATTTCCTCCATCATCTGCACTATGAAGATACTCCTGCAGATAATTAATTTCTTTCAGGCACAGGAATCAGCAGTTTGTGTGGTTGGCATGGTGTTGGTAGCCACTATCACCACCATCTATCACCACCATCTATCACCACCATCTAGCTGCAGAAAGCAGGTTGTACTTTCCATCAGCCACTCGCAAAGAACAAAGACTTCAAATCGTATCTCCAGCGTTCTGCTCTAGCCCAGCAGCTGCTGAAATAAAGGGATGATATCGGATAGCTCTCTCCAGGTGTTATACTGCAGACACTACATGATCACACCTGCTCTGAGGACATCACACCACATCAAAAACACCAGGAACAAAGATCTGCTTTTGTAAAAGACAGTCAAAGAGAGAGAGAAGCTACCACACGGCTCAGTGGTTTAAAAACGCATTATACTTCAAAAATTATTATACTAACTATCAGAACTGATAAATACGTACAAAATTTAAAGCCGTAATCCATAGCCTCTCTGTTACCATCTCTTTTTGACACATAAAACTGCAGGTTACTTTACATACTTTTCTTTATGTAGAAGTCAGAAGCCAGACTGACGCTTTTCGGACCCGACAGGTCAAAATATAAACCATTATTATAAACTTACAGTTGTGAATCGAGGTTTGAACACTGATCTGTTATGTACTTGCTCAATAACTCATTTTGTTCATTTTTTTTAAGTTACAGACTGTAGCTTTAGCCCATCCTTAAAACGATGTATTGTTTGCCAAGAGCGCCCTCTGTCGAAATATGTTCTCTGACACATGTAAGGACACGTTTAGTGCCAAATATTCAACATTTAGCACAAGTTTGGCATCTAATATGCCTTCATCACCATCCTTCAAGAGACAGTTCACCATATAAAGAAAAAAAACCCTCATTAAAACTAATTGACTCACCCTCAAGTCATTCCAAAACCATATGAGTTACTTTAAAATGATCAATACAAAATAAAAAATAACACAATGTGTTTATACAGCATACAACATGACTGAAGCCATCAAGCTCCAAAATACAACAAACATTATTTGTACATATGTTGATATGAATGTATAAAATGCATTTTACTGTGCATGTATAGTAAAAAATCTTTTGTATACCAACAACTTTTATATTAAAAAACAACAACATAAAGGCTCACAATAAATGTGTATGTATTACACATTATTACACAACATTTAAATCAATTTAAGAAAATGATGGCACATAGATCTTCACATTGTTTTCTATGAATTTCACTATTCAATATGAATAACAAATATTAATAAATTACATTATTTATCACAGACATGAAATTACTGATCTAGTGATCCAGTGCAGATGTAGGAGACAGAACTACTGAAGAATCTCGGTCTCATATTGTCCTACTGTGAGTAGATAGATCCCCGTTGTTGATTTCTTTAACAAGACAATATATATTTTCATATTTAAATATGAAAGTTTTCATATTTAAAGACGATAATATGAAACACATGTGTGTTTGAAAGCAGTAAATTTTACATCCGATTTAATACACAGCAGTACAGACCATATGCTGGTGATGTCATCTCACTATAACACTTGTGTACACTGTGTGGACGTCAGATTTCTGTAGAAACATGAAAAGCAAACAATGTTACACTCCAAATTCATTTTATTCACAAATATAACATATATTAGGATAACTGTATTCAATAGTAAAACTGCAATTATGGCAACATTAGCTGCAGCAGAACACATATGAACAGCACAATCGTGGCTCTGTAATTAGGGCCCTTTACTTGTTCAAGCAGACATTGATGTTTCTCTGCATACAAAGCTTGAAAGACACCACAGTAGATCAGAGCAAGATACAGCGCACACCGCAACACAAACTCTTACCGTACTTATATTACGCCTTGCACAAAATTCTGTTGCGTCGGCATAATGTACCTCTTCCTCATGAGTCTGAACTGTTTTAATAATAATCACAGTTATCAGACTAATAATTCATATTTGTAAAGTCTATTTTAAAGGCCAGAAATGTTAAATAAAACTATTACTGTGACACACACTGGCTTTTTTGTGGACAAAAGACTTAAAAAAAGATAAGACCTGCCTTCTTGTCTTGTATGTCTAGGACTTTTGTTGAAGTACATCACACCGACAGCTGAAATAACTACAAGCAGTATTACCAAAAGACCAGCTATTCCCACCAAATGTCGGGTTTGGATGAATTCTGTAATGAGCAAAATAAAAATAGTAAATGAGTGTTTGATTTCAATCAAGACATTGTAGAATGTCTTTAGAATAACTTCAGTACATTTTTTACAACATTTATTATGTGTTCCAGGACCCATTATTAACAATTATGACAGACTGTAATTTACTATAAATTCATTATAATTTTGTCCTAAGAACCAAAATCTACAAAGCTACATTTACAAGTGGAAATCGTATTCTGATGCTAGAGATGAGATGAACAGAAGAAGGTTGTAGGAAAGATTATCACAGAATTAGGGATGAGGGGCTTACCTGAACATGGCTGACAGACATCAGTGATGTTGAGATGTTGAGTCTGGTTTCTGACTGGATTCTTCACCACACAGCTGTATGTGTTGTTATTCTGATATTCCACCTCCAGAGGTAGAGAGAGTCTGATGTTGAGATCAGACGCACTGATGCTGGAGATTAAACTGTTTTCTTTGTACCAGGAGAGAGTCACTTGTGTCACATTCATCACTGAACACACTAACACACATTTGGAGCTTGAAGATCTTTCTGATGATGAAGAACATTGTGAAGAGTCACGAGTGATGACAGGAACAGGCAGATGAGCTGGAAATATGACAGTAGAATAATGAATATTACTTACAGATAAAATTAAATAAACGCTCATCAAAGGAGGATGTTTCACTTTAGTGCATTACTAAGTCTGTAATGAAGTCATCAAAACATCATATCAGACCAAATCAGACAGAAAATCATAAACAAATCATACTATAAAGGTTAAACTGTAATAAAACAAGTACTCTACCCAACTACACTTTTGCACAAACGCTTCAGTTTACTCACCATAGACGATAACAGTAAAACTCATGTATGAGATCGTATCTCTTCTGCTGATCATAAGCTTGTAAAGTCCTGCATGCTCAGTTCTGATGTTTGTGATGGTGAGAGATCCAGTCTGATTGCTCATCTGTAGATGATCCCTGAACATCTCATCCTTACTGACAAATGTGAAGTTCATTTCACCCCTTCTAATGATTTCAGCTACACGAATGGACTGATGTTCAAAACTCCAGAGCATTTGTATGTCTGTCGGTCCTTCAGTAAGATCAGTGTGTAGAGTGACAGAATCTCCCTCCATCACTGACACTGTCTTCACTTCATCTCTATCAACACCAAACAAACCTGAAACAGACAATGTGCAAAAAATGTTTATAGAAATAGCACCATCTTTTTTACAAGTTACATTAGTATATATACCTAGTGTCAGCTATGCGCATAAAGGTTAGCTGGTTTCAGTTCAGATCACTTAGTTACATATTATAAATCATTTGACCATTAAAATTTCAGGCATTAATTAAAGAAAAAAATAAATCACTTACCACCTGCAAGCCAAAGGCACATCGCGAATAAAACAAGTTTATTAATCATATTTCATCTGACATCTGATAATGAAGCTCCTCATGATTTTGACTGTTCTGGTTAATATCTGAAAACAGAAAACAGATCTGAGCTTCGAAAGATCCTCGCTTCCCTTACATGAAACCATGAATTAGTTTCACCTTAAGAAGTGAAGCTGAAGACAAAAGCAACAAGCAATAAACTGAGAAAATAATCAACCCGTCTTTGATCCACACAAAGGAATACAAAACAAAACTACATGAAGCTGCAGCGTTTGCGTGTTTTAGTCAGTTTGCTGAACTGATGATCAGTCTATCCTGTACAGACATTAAAAACAACATGAACCCCACAGTGTCTCTTTTCTAGCACTCTGTGTGGGTGTGGTCTCATTACTCCCTCCCTGTTCTCATGAAATATTATTTAATCCATGTTAGCTTGCTTACCACTGTTTTAGATGGCAGAAGTGTGAGTCTGTTATCCTCAGAAGTTGTTGTGCTATGGTTTGAGGATAAAGATGGAAGACAACTGGATAAAAGAGAGGCTACTAAAAATGGGGAAAAACTCCATCTGGGGTCCTTTCCCATGATGCCCTTAGGTTTAGACTCATCAGCAGTCGACATCTGTTCAGTGTGAATCACAGTGTGATTACTATTCTTTAGTCACGATGTGATCATTTGTTATGCCTGAACATCACCCGCTGACTGGCAGGAAATCCCCGCTCAGTCATGCTCACGGAGCATAAAGCCCCTACTGTGGTATAGTCATGTGAGACAAGCCTGTTTAGAAACAGGTGCTTATGTTAAATGAATAGTCACTGTTTTCATAAAGAGAGAATTAAATGGAAAACTCCCCATCCTCTGGCTGAATAAATGTCTGTACTGTACTCTGTGCAAGACTGTGTCAGGGTCCTGACTCAGTCCTAGTCTTGGTTCTTGTTTCTTGGTGTCAGGGTCTAGACTCATGCTCTGTGTCTTTGTTATCTGTGGAAGCACATGGCCATTGTTTGTTTACTTCTGCCATGTGCTCTCCTATCATGTGTCTTGACCCTGCCCTCCCGTCATTAGTTTATTCCTCCCATTAGTTTATTAGTCTGCCCTCATTACCGACCTTGTTTTCTGTCTTATTTAATGCCTTTGTGTTTGCTGTCTTGTGCTGGTTCATTGGCAATTGTCAGATGTCATATGGTAGTTTCTGTGGTCATGTTATGTTATTAGTCTGTTGGCTTTTAGTTTTTGGTTTCCTCCCTCAATGGAGTTTTTGTTTAAATGAAGTTTTTGGTTTAAAGCTGATCTGCATTTGGGCTCTACCCTCATCGTGTTCCTGACAGACTGAAGCGTTTGTTTAATGTGAATGCATGAATTCAATCTCTGTTCACAACTGTGGAAAAATCAGGGCTGACATTTGTTTAATAAACACAGGTTACAGGAATACAAGAGCCCACAAAACAGAGAAAACAAGGTTAACTAACGAAACAAGCCCAACCTGAAATCATGAAAACTTCACAAAGTCAAAAAACTGTTTCGAAAAGCATGCGACTGTACTACTATTTGTATGGCTGAAATGGTCAAATTAAGTTAGTAAGATGTTACCTTAGACATGGTAAAATTTTGTTCTTTTTTTAAATATTACTGATAAAATATACGTATTATTCACTGAATGCTGTAATGTTCACACCAGTCGATTACAGTAATGTTGAAGTAACATTTCAGGTCGCAGGGTTCATCTGTGAAGTAAACAATCGTACACCCACATGCTCCACACGGAGTGTGATCAACACCTCGCGCACACCTTTCACACGTCCAATGGCAGACGCGCTTTTATTATACCACACGCGCTCAATGCACTCAATTCTGGCCTACATAAACAAGACCGCAGGGTTTGTGGGCCACAGTGTATAAAGCACCACACGTTCCCTCAGTTGGTTAAAAGTCAGAAAAGAAACAGAGGAAACAGAAAATGAAATTGAATTAAATTCAAACTATTCTGTATTTTTACCATATACATATGGGAATAACCTGTTTTTCCAAAACTCCACAATGGGAGAAATTAGTCATTAGTAACACTTTGCATTATGAAGCTCTGGGGCTTCACGCTGTTTGTATCACTGTAACTGTCTATAATCACATGAACATTTTTACCCACAATGCCAGTGTGTTCCAGCTGTGTGAATGTTGGAGCCAATAAGGGACCGTACATGACAACAATGTACTGAAAATGTAAAAGTTATTTTTTGTGTGTTTATCATACAGGCGGCAATGGTGTCAAAATGATCCCAGTTCACATGGAGCCATGAAAACAACTTAAAATGTTGTATTATGCATGCCAGGCCAGTAGGTGGCGATGACACTAGACAGACTGAACACATCGCATACACATGTATTTAACTGATTAATTGATTTCAATTGATCAAAAAACATTCTTGCGGTAACATTGGCAGACCTTTTTTAACTTGATCTATCGCACGCACTAGAAACATTATTTTACGTTGTTAGTGGAAAACATTTTTAAAATGTTACAGGATTAAAGTTTGAATAACATTCTTATAAAGAAACAACGTTAATACAACATCTAAAACACATTCTTAGAACATTCTAAATAATATTATCAACTTTTGTGTTACTTCATGGAAACTAGAATACTAGACACGTGGCACACATAAACAAACAAAAGTCATGTGCCCAAAAATGAGACGCAAGAAAGAAATAAGAAAACACAACACAACATGCACCATGAAGTCACGAGTCTGACCACACGACAAAAAATCCAGACTAGAAAAGGTCCAGGCAGCTGTTCACTGAGTGCAGTTCCTTAAATGCACTATGAGAAGGTGATGAGCAAGAAATGAGAAGCCCCTTCAGATCTGTTGCAGTAGAGTCATGCGAGACTATCTCGCTCTCAACTTCCTGTCTGGAAACAAATATGTTAAATGATCTCCAAACACCACAACAAAACACAGGAAAGCCTGTGACCCCAAAAAACAATCAAGGGCCAACACAACCGAAACAAGAGACAACAAGACCAAACCACACAACCAACACAAGAACAAATGCTGTACTCATCGCTCATCCATCAAAGTTTATGACATTTCTTTAAAATGGCCATAAATAACAAATCAGACTTGCTGTTAACTGAATGTAAAAGTCTTCTCGTTTTTATGTATGTACGCATAGGATGTGTAGGATCATTCTAGCTTGTAAGGTTCACTTTCTGTGCACCACATCCTGTACACAGTTTAAAGGGACAGTTCATCAAAAAACATTTCTGCTAGATAAATGAAGACAGAATTTACGTGTTTGGGTGAACGTCCTTTTAACCACACTGGAGTGGCATGTAAATTTACATTGGGAATAACAAGTCCATGTTCCTATGAATTACTTATTTTTGCCTTGATTCCTTACAGCAATAATGTTCATAATCTACTTGAATTATAATCTACCCCAGCTAACTACAGTACCTGGCGTATTGCTTTTGTTTGCAATATTTTAACAAAACAAACGCTTTGAGTTGTCACACCTCACTGTGTCTGCCTTTTGTTCAATCCGTCTGCACCTGACAGCTGAAACAGCAGCAAATCGGTCATCTCCACCCTGTTGCTTCAGGTAACATATAAAAGAACATTAAACGAACACGTACAAAGGTTAAAAGCTAAACAAGCTGGCAACATCTGTCACAGGAAGGATGTTCTTTCATTGTTTGCCCTTACAAACATGGGCAAGATAAAAGATGTTTTTCCACTGCGTTTTGATGATGTTATTTCATGTTTAAAGCTTTATAAAACTCATGAACAGTTGATTAATCGTTTAACGGAGTAGTTTTAACCTCAGATAATGAACAAAAGCTTACTGTGAACATCTATAATGCATGCAAAGCTGTGTTATCTTTTCTTACGCAGTTTTTATTCAAATTATAAACTGCTGTGGAACAATGTTCTCGGCCTTTTTTTAACAAAGTATTTCAGCGTGGTACAAACTAACCGTATATAAGACCACAACATAAAAATCTGTAGGCATCCCCACACAAGTACTGTAAATAAGCAGATTTTAAAGACAGCTCAACACGAGAGTCCCCTGGTGTCCTTTAAATGTCTGCGCAGTTCATAAACCACTACAGTGAGAAAAGCCACGCCCCCGGAGCAAAGATGACCAATCGGATCAGAGTTTCAAGATGCCACAGGGGGTGTGGCCTAAGAGAAATATGAACAATAGCTCTACAAACTGCATATTTTCTCCCCTAACCCTGCCCCTAAATGCAGCATTTGTGTATTTTTGAAAAAAGCATCATTTTATGTTTAATAATCAATTTCCCCCCGTGGGGACTGCTGGCTAGTACACATTTTTAAAATGCACAAAATTATATCTTGAGACACCAGTAGACTCCTCCTTTTATACTGTCAGTAGACTCCTCCTTTTATACTGTCAGTAGACTCCTCCTTTTATACTGTCAGTAGACTCTTCCTTTTATACTGTCAGTAGACTCCTCCTTTTATACTGTCAGTAGACTCTTCCTTTTATACTGTCAGTAGACTCCTCCTTTTATACTGTCAGTAGACTCTTCCTTTTATACTGTCAGTAGACTCTTCCTTTTATACTGTCAGTAGACTCTTCCTTTTATACTGTCAGTAGACTTCATACGTCAGTAGACTCTTCCTTTTATACTGTCAGTAGACTCCTCCTTTTATACTGTCAGTAGACTCTTCCTTTTATACTGTCAGTAGACTCCTCCTTTTATACTGTCAGTAGACTCCTCCTTTTATACTGTCAGTAGACTCTTCCTTTTATACTGTCAGTAGACTCTTCCTTTTATACTGTCAGTAGACTCCTCCTTTTATACTGTCAGTAGACTCCTCCTTTTATACTGTCAGTAGACTCTTCCTTTTATACTGTCAGTAGACTCCTCCTTTTATACTGTCAGTAGACTCTTCCTTTTATACTGTCAGTAGACTCCTCCTTTTATACTGTCAGTAGACTCTTCCTTTTATACTGTCAGTAGACTCCTCCTTTTATACTGTCAGTAGACTCTTCCTTTTATACTGTCAGTAGACTCCTCCTTTTATACTGTCAGTAGACTCTTCCTTTTATACTGTCAGACTCTCCTTTTATACCGTCAGTAGACTCCTCCTTTTATACTGTCAGTAGACTCTTCCTTTTATACCTAGTCTTTTTATACGTCAGTAGACTCTTCCTTTTATACTGTCAGTAGACTCCTTCCTCTTTATACTGTCAGTAGACTCCTTTTAACCGTTTATCCTCCTTTTTAACTGTCAGTAGACTCCTTTTAACCTCCTTTTATACTGTCAGTAGACTCTCTCCTTTTATACTGTCAGTAGACTCTTCCTTTTATACTGTCAGTAGAATCTTCCTTTTATACTGTCAGTAGACTCCTCCTTTTATACTGTCAGTAGAATCTTCCTTTTATACTGTCAGTAGACTCTTCCTTTTATACTGTCAGTAGACTCTCTGTGGTAAATCGATTTTTATTGTTTTCTAGTGCATTAAAATAGTAAACACATTCCAGTTAAGATAATCACAAACATATTGGCACAAACGTGAACACACATTAACACTAAAACACAAAATGATTGGGAAAAAATGTTCAAACTAAACTACATTAGATTTGTGATTGTGTGTTGCATGAAATCTAGGTTTTCTAGACACTCCCAGAACCCAAACATGTGTTTGGGTGGCTGTTGCAGCAGTGGCAGTTGTTGTCTTGATTTCAGTACTTCTCCTTGTCAAGTGTGTAAGTATCACAACATGAATATCAAACTCTGCCTGGACAGCTGCTCTCCTGCAGAAGTTTTGTCTTATTGTTAAACACCTACCCTCCTAAATTACCCTTAAAAGACCTTAACCTGTTCGAATGTGCACCTACAGCAACAAGCTTAAGAAAACAGTTGAGGAGGATGAACATATTGAAGAATAAGATAAAATACTGTTTGTGTGTCAGTAAGTTTAATGCCAACGAATCACAATATATCAGCATAAATACAAATAATGTTGTTAAGTAATTATTCGTTTTCTCATCATTTCACCTTTGAATTATACATCAACATATTTAGATCAAAAGTCATTTTCTTTTCTGTGTGACTGGTTTTGTGTTTTCTTATAGAGACCCAACGGTGATACGTTTTTAACTACCACAGCTAACAGAGAACGTTCTCACAACACTGGCTAACGTCGTCTAAAAGTTCTCTCAAAGATATCAAAAATGTTAGTGGAGCATTTTTAACATATATAATTTATTCTTAAGTTGTAAGTAAAATGTTTTAAAAATGTTACAGAAATACTTGAATAATATTCTTATAACTGCAATAATGTTTCAATGTCTAACAGGGTGTAACAATATTTCAATGTCACAGTTCAGGTTATATCTGGAGTTTGCTGTGAGGTCAGGGTTCATGGCATGAAATCAGCAATGCTAAAGAACAGCAGAGTTACCTTTAACATCATCATAATAATAATACTTGAAGACAGAAACTTTAGTGCACATGTGAATTATGGGGAAAGGATGAATTTTGGGGACGGGTTTTGATCTGTGTGGTTTAATTCACAAGTTCATAAATGTTTACAGGAATTTCTTGGATTGTTAGCATGAAACTTTCTCACAATGAATCTCAGGCCCTGGTGTATTATATTTTTTAAAAAAAACAGCTCTTATTTGATGTCAAGGAAGAAAACTTTGTTTTGTGACATAAGGTAAAGTAAGTTTAACTTCAACACTGGGATTGGGCCCAGCAGGGGCATCAGAGTATGACAGTACATACCATGGGTGGTGTATCTGGGTTTTTCAGTTTGGTTTTGAATATTGTTACACCCCTAACATAAGAAACAGGAATTTTTTCAATGTCCTTAACATTTTCAAATTAACATGTTTAATGCTTTTCTTACTTAATGGAAATGTTACAGAAACTTTCTTTCAACCTAAAATTGTTAGCTGGGTAGCAGTTTCAAATGTGTTCAAATGTGACATTTCCAGACACAGGTCACTCAGGACCGCAGGCACTGCGGTCTTCTCATTGGAAATAAACTCCTGATGTCACAAACACACTGTGTCTTTACTTACTGCACCAGAAAACGAAAGTAATGAGCATAAATCAATGTCTGAACAAGTTACGAACACAAGACCGCTTCTATGCTCACATATTTTAATACGTGAATGACGTGAATGAGAATTCATTTACATTTTTTAATGCAGAGGTTATGCAACAATGTATTATACTAATTTGCATGTATACTAATTCGCATCACTCAATGAACTGAGTGGGATATCTTTCCGGTTCTGATCAGCTCTTCTCGAACTGAAGTCATAAACCACTACTGCAACAGTGGCCACGCCCACCAGAGCAGAGAGGACCAATCGGATCACAGCTTGAGTAAAACTGAAGCACCGGACATAGTCTGGGGATTAAAAAAAGAGACACCGAGACATTAGTGTGAACTGCAGATGCTTGTAAACAAATGCTGGTAGTTTACACTGGTTTTCACAAAGGGTCGAAAAATACCAGTTTGATTGGACTGATTTAATGCATCATAGAGTATTTAAATCAGACCTGTCTTAAATCAAATCTAAATGTGCAATACAGAAAATAATCTGTTATTAACTCCCTACTCCCTTCACTCATTGAAAGTGAATTGCTCTGAAATATAATTTGCAAATGTTTTATAACATTTATAATAAGCATTACAACAACCATGCCCTTTTAAAAACATACCCAGGAAAATTCAGTGCAGTAATATTAATACTAACACACCTGAACACAGCTGACACACATCAGTGATGTGGAGATGTTGAGTCTGGTTTCTGACTGGATTCTTCACCACACAGCTGTATGTGTTTGTATCCTGATATTCCACCTCCAGAGGTAGAGAGAGTCTGATGTTGAGATCAGACACACTGATGTTGAGATCAGACGCACTGATGTTGAGATCAGACGCACTGATGTTGAGATCAGACACACTGATGCTGGAGAATAAACTGTTTTCTTTGTACCAGGAGAGAGTCACATGTGTCACATTCATCACTGAACACACTAACACACATTTGGAGCCTGAAAATCTTCCTGACAATGAAGAATTGTGGAAGAAATCTCTGGTGATGACAGGAACAGGCAGACGAGCTGGAAAATGTAAAAAAAAAAAACAAAGTTGGTCAATAATCTCACAGTTTTTCTAGATAAACCTTTCTGGAAATACTCACCATACACAGAAACATTGAACAGCGTGTTTGGTGATGATATTTTTGATGGTCAGAGATCCCGTCTGACTGTCCACCCACAGTTTGTTTTTAAACCCTTTATCACCCCCATCAGAAGATATGATGTGGAAGACTTTATAAATATTAACTAAGAAGGTGTCTCCAAATGTCCAAATGATATTATCATGTGTCAGTATTTCAGTAAGATCAGTGTGTAGAGTGACAGAATCTCCCTCCATCACTGACACTGTCTTCACTTCATCTCTATCAACACCAAACACACCTGCGGGACACAGTGGAAAAGTGTTCAGATTACGGGTTTTTGTCTATTGTTTTCACAATGTTAGTTGGGAAACAAACTTCTCACACGGTGGTCATTCAACTATTATCAGTGTCAAACCCATTGTTTTGTTTGTTTAAATTAAGCTTTTAATTTAGTAATTTACTGAAATTAAACTACAATGCGACTAATTAGTTTCAAAAGCGTTTGAGTGTCATTTAAAAGCAATATGTTACATAGTCATTTAAGTCTTAGAAATGGATAAAATAGGTTAAACAGAAATTAAACATTATATAGTAGCTACAGAAATACACATAAATACATTTGTAACTTACCTGCGAACAGGCATAAAAACAATACAAATGTGAGATCCATCTTCGTCAACATCTAGATGAGCAGTCAGAGAAAATATCAGCAATTAATATTAACATCTACGAAGGGGCCCAACTGGAGGTTGGTGACTTACTCTGCACACTTGCGGTTTGTTGTGAAACTGTGTAAACATCTCTGCACCGTTTGTGTGAATACACATTTAATGGGTGTGTTTAGTCTAACATCAAAATCAACGTTATTTGTGGTGTAATCTGGTTAACATCGGGGGCTGTATGTAATACAGGTCAGTTTATATATAAGAACTTTATATTTCTTGATATTTTTATCAACAGTGGGATCTTTCCACAGAAACGTGAAGGTCAAAGTTTAAGCAGATGTCAAACACTTCAGGCTGGGTTGTTAAAATCTGTGCATTTAGTGTACATTTCAAAAAATGGTATTAAATGTAACTGATACGCAACCAAAACTATTCAATGCACTGTTAATCTAAATGATTAATGCATGCCTGAATGTAAACCGAAATGTTTAATGCACGTATAAATAAGATACGATTCTTTCCCCTCCCTGTTTCATAGACCAACCAACGTCATTTCTGCTGTTTATCACTCACACCATCTGAATTCAAAGGTTGAATTGGCAGTCTATAATGGAAAACAGTTCTTACGAAAGGCAAGGTGGTTTGAAGTTAAGGTGGCTAAACGATGCTCGAAACATTAGATTACATCAGAGTGTAAAAAAAAAAAAATTTGTGTGATTGAGCAAAAATTTTGTATTGCTCAATGCAGCTGGGTTCACATACAGTTCACTCTAGAAAGAGAGAGACAGCCACCTTCTCTAATCGCAGTGACTATGAACCACACGATGGGCAGAAGACATGATCTTGGCAAACATTCTCTAAAAGTTCTCTCAACGTTATAGTGTTGTCCCACACCTTGAGCCAACAAACACACTGAGCTGCTCAAAGCCACCTTTAAAAACTGGCCCTTTGCTTTGGTCCCTAGTGGCAGAGATGAGGTATTACAGCTCATTGTTTAATGCTCAGCAGACTGATCTACTATTGCTCAATCATCTTTGTCCAAACTGGCTTTTGACAAGCAAACAAACGTATCAAACGTTTAGGAAACATTTTCAGAAACACAAGTCATTAGAAAACAACTGAGTGAGGTAACATAAAACCCATCCCCCACTGCATTCCCAAGCCTCGTTGGCGCAGTAGGCAGCGCGTCAGTCTCATAATCTGAAGGTCGTGAGTTCGAGCCTCACACGGGGCAAAACTTTTGTTTTCAGCAACGTTTGATGCTGCACACTGTAAAATAACACAAGAGGTACTTCAGCGTTATCTACATGTCTCTACTTCAATGACTTAAATACATGGTTTTAGATTTGGGGGGCAACTACATAATACATTTGGGCAGTGAATCAACATAAGAACAGACTATTAGGACACAAAGATCATCCCTCAAAAGTGATCAAAAGTTACCACGCAGTATATTTTACAATCAAACAACAAATGTACAACGGGTGAGTCTATATGGGTGATTTTTAACTTTACTTGCACAAGGAAAAATAAAACTATCGTCTCCCCGTCGGGGAATCGAACCCCGGTCTCCCGCGTGACAGGCGGGGATACTTACCACTATACTAACGAGGAATGAGTGTGATGCCTTTAACCTGTTACTTTGCCCATACATCACCCAACACAAACAATTGATTAAAAAAACAACTGGAGACAAAACTCACCTTTTCTGGAAGTTCTGTTGCAACCATTATTGTATCCAAAGCATACCTCACGTGTACATCTGTGGATAAAATGCATGGGAAAGGCACAAATGTAAACACAACTATTTACATAACAAAAGAAACTGCTGAATTGGCCGGGAATCAAACCCGGGTCTCCCACACGGGGGCCTAAAATAGTTAAGCTTAACTCCCCTAAAACTTATTGTTTCTCTATGGTAGTTCTTAACATTACAGATGCAATATATTGTTGGCCACACGTAGATTCCACGGCGCTATTCCTAGTTTTCCAGCTGAGAGTTTAACAAAGAACAAAGCGCTTGTGTGCTGACATGGCCCACAAGCGCTTGACAACAGATGAAAACTGATATTTTAAATACTCACCAATATGGTGCACTCAACGACACATCAGGCTGGTTTCCCACCGTCTCATCCAAATCACACGGCTCAGCTGTATCTGCTGAAGACATCCAATCATTACACTGTAATTCTGTAGATAAACAGTTGAAGAAAGAGAACAGAAGCTAATAATGTAGCAGAGACTTCTATTAATTGAAGTGAATGGTAATAATAGGGAGTCTAAAAAAACAACCACCTTGAAACCGAAGCAGTTAAGCTTAACTCCCCTAAACTTTTTTTATTGTTTCTCTATGGTAGTTCTTAACATTACGGATGCAAAATATTGTTGGCCACACGTAGATTCCATGGCGCTATTCCTAGTTTTCCAGCTGAGAGTGGGGAAAAAAAAAAAAACACACCTCCCCGTCGGGGAATCGAACCCCGGTCTCCCGCGTGACAGGCGGGGATACTTACCACTATACTAACGAGGAGTGAATGCCATATCTCTACCTTCCTCTTTTGCTTCATATGTCGCCCAACAGTTTCACACATTTAATTTATTAAAGTGTTTGTCTATTATTTAAAGATTACACATACCAACAAAAACACCAGAACCAGAGACAAAACTCACCTTTCATTTTTCTACTGCAGCCCTGTGATTGTAACAAAATAAACAAGCGCTTCTATTGTAACTACATGTGCAAAAAAATCTGCTTAAATGCAACAAAAAAGAAAAAACAACTGCTGCATTGGCCGGGAATCGAACCCGGGCCTCCCGCGTGGCAGGCGAGAATTCTACCACTGAACCACCAATGCTCACATGGAAGAAGCTTGTTCACAGAACACTGTGTGCTTACATAGACCACATGCGCTCATACAACAAGTGAAAACTGTTGAAGATGATGAACTGTTGAAGAAAGATAACAGATGCTATTAATATTAAGTTAATAATATTCCGAATCACCGAATCAAGGCGGATGATGGCCCGCCTAAAAAGGCCTCAATCGGTGCCCCTGCCTTGGAGGGTTCTGGACGCCATAAGGCTACAGGAGCCAACCTCTAACGAAAAAGCACCTTATGGTCTGCCCGCCTAACCAGCGGGGCGACGTCAAATAATGGCTAAAACAGCATTGAAGAATGTGCCTCAGTACCCTGTGCGTCAACTGGCCCGCCCCTTGGCGGCGGGGCGTAATCCGAGCGACGAGAGGCTGCAAAGAATTTCAGGTTCCAATGTGCCGCTAAGGAAAAGGACTAACCTTGCCATATGTACCTACAACTGCAGGTCTTTGGCAGGGAGGACCGGACAACATCATCATAAAATGCATAAGGAAAGGCACAAATGTAAACACAACTATTTACATAACGAAGGCTGCTGCATTGGCCGGGAATCGAACCCGGGCCTCCCGCGTGGCAGGCGAGAATTCTACCACTGAACCACCAATGCTCACATGGAAGAAGCTTGTTCACAGAACACTGTGTGCTTACATAGACCACATGCGCTCATACAACAAGTGAAAACTGTTGAAGATGATGAACTGTTGAAGAAAGATAACAGATGCTATTAATATTAAGTTAATAATATTCCGAATCACCGAATCAAGGCGGATGATGGCCCGCCTAAAAAGGCCTCAATCGGTGCCCCTGCCTTGGAGGGTTCTGGACGCCATAAGGCTACAGGAGCCAACCTCTAACGAAAAAGCACCTTATGGTCTGCCCGCCTAACCAGCGGGGCGACGTCAAATAATGGCTAAAACAGCATTGAAGAATGTGCCTCAGTACCCTGTGCGTCAACTGGCCACGCCCCTTGGCGGGGGCGTAATCCGAGCGACGAGAGGCTGCAAAGAATTTCAGGTTCCAATGTGCCGCTAAGGAAAAGGACTAACCTTGCCATATGTACCTACAACTGCAGGTCTTTGGCAGGGAGGACCGGACAACATCATCATAAAATGCATAAGGAAAGGCACAAATGTAAACACAACTATTTACACAACGAAGGCTGCTGCATTGGCCGAGGAATCGACAACCCGGGCCTCCCGCGTGGCAGGCGAGAATTCTACCACTGAACCACCAATGCTCACATGGAAGAAGCTTGTTCACAGAACACTGTGTGCTTACATAGACCACATGCGCTCATACAACAAGTGAAAACTGTTGAAGATGATGAACTGTTGAAGAAAGATAACAGATGCTATTAATATTAAGTTAATAATATTCCGAATCACCGAATCAAGGCGGATGATGGCCCGCCTAAAAAGGCCTCAATCGGTGCCCCTGCCTTGGAGACATCATCATGAAATGAAACATCATCATAAAATGCATAAGGAAAGGCACAAATGTAAACACAACTATTTACATAACGAAGGCTGCTGCATTGGCCGGGAATCGAACCCGGGCCTCCCGCGTGGCAGGCGAGAATTCTACCACTGAACCACCAATGCTCACATGGAAGAAGCTTGTTCACAGAACACTGTGTGCTTACATAGACCACATGCGCTCATACAACAAGTGAAAACTGTTGAAGATGATGAACTGTTGAAGAAAGATAACAGATGCTATTAATATTAAGTTAATAATATTCCGAATCACCGAATCAAGGCGGATGATGGCCCGCCTAAAAAGGCCTCAATCGGTGCCCCTGCCTTGGAGGGTTCTGGACGCCATAAGGCTACAGGAGCCAACCTCTAACGAAAAAGCACCTTATGGTCTGCCCGCCTAGCCAGCGGGGCGACGTCAAATAATGGCTAAAACAGCATTGAAGAATGTGCCTCAGTACCCTGTGCGTCAACTGGCCCGCCCCTTGGCGGCGGGGCGTAATCCGAGCGACGAGAGGCTGCAAAGAATTTCAGGTTCCAATGTGCCGCTAAGGAAAAGGACTAACCTTGCCATATGTACCTACAACTGCAGGTCTTTGGCAGGGAGGACCGGACAACATCATCATAAAATGCATAAGGAAAGGCACAAATGTAAACACAACTATTTACATAACGAAGGCTGCTGCATTGGCCGGGAATCGAACCCGGGCCTCCCGCGTGGCAGGCGAGAATTCTACCACTGAACCACCAATGCTCACATGGAAGAAGCTTGTTCACAGAACACTGTGTGCTTACATAGACCACATGCGCTCATACAACAAGTGAAAACTGTTGAAGATGATGAACTGTTGAAGAAAGATAACAGATGCTATTAATATTAAGTTAATAATATTCCGAATCACCGAATCAAGGCGGATGATGGCCCGCCTAAAAAGGCCTCAATCGGTGCCCCTGCCTTGGAGGGTTCTGGACGCCATAAGGCTACAGGAGCCAACCTCTAACGAAAAAGCACCTTATGGTCTGCCCGCCTAACCAGCGGGCGACGTCAAATAATGGCTAAAACAGCATTGAAGAATGTGCCTCAGTACCCTGTGCGTCAACTGGCCCGCCCCTTGGCGGCGGGGCGTAATCCGAGCGACGAGAGGCTGCAAAGAATTTCAGGTTCCAATGTGCCGCTAAGGAAAAGGACTAACCTTGCCATATGTACCTACAACTGCAGGTCTTTGGCAGGGAGGACCGGACAACATCATCATAAAATGCATAAGGAAAGGCACAAATGTAAACACAACTATTTACATAACGAAGGCTGCTGCATTGGCCAGGGAATCGAACCCGGGCCTCCCGCGTGGCAGGCGAGAATTCTACCACTGAACCACCAATGCTCACATGGAAGAAGCTTGTTCACAGAACACGTGTGCTTACATAGACCACATGCGCTCATACAACAAGTGAAAACTGTTGAAGATGATGAACTGTTGAAGAAAGATAACAGATGCTATTAATATTAAGTTAATAATATTCCGAATCACCGAATCAAGGCGGATGATGGCCCGCCTAAAAAGGCCTCAATCGGTGCCCAAAATATGAAAGAACATAAAAGAAGAAAGGCACAAATGTAAACACAACTATTTACACAACGAAGGCTGCTGCATTGGCCGGAATCGAACCCGGGCCTCCCGCTGGCAAGCGAATTCTACCACTGAACCACCAATGCTCACATGGAAGAAGCTTGTTCACAGAACACTGTGTGCTTACATAGACCACATGCGCTCATACAACAAGTGAAAACTGTTGAAGATGATGAACTGTTGAAGAAAGATAACAGATGCTATTAATATTAAGTTAATAATATTCGAATCACCGAATCAAGGCGGATGATGGCCCGCCTAAAAAGGCCTCAATCGGTGCCCCTGCCTTGGAGGGTTCTGGACGCCATAAGGCTACAGGAGCCAACCTCTAACGAAAAAGCACCTTATGGTCTGCCCGCCTAACCAGCGGGGACGTCAAATAATGGCTAAAACAGCATTGAAGAATGTGCCTCAGTACCCTGTGCGTCAACTGGCCCGCCCCCTTGGCGGCGGGGCGTAATCCGAGCGACGAGAGGCTGCAAAGAATTTCAGGTTCCAATGTGCCGCTAAGGAAAAGGACTAACCTTGCCATATGTACCTACAACTGCAGGTCTTTGGCAGGGAGGACCGGACAACATCATCATAAAATGCATAAGGAAAGGCACAAATGTAAACACAACTATTTACATAACGAAGGCTGCTGCATTGGCCGGGAATCGAACCCGGGCCTCCCGCGTGGCAGGCGAGAATTCTACCACTGAACCACCAATGCTCACATGGAAGAAGCTTGTTCACAGAACACTGTGTGCTTACATAGACCACATGCGCTCATACAACAAGTGAAAACTGTTGAAGATGATGAACTGTTGAAGAAAGATAACAGATGCTATTAATATTAAGTTAATAATATTCCGAATCACCGAATCAAGGCGGATGATGGCCCGCCTAAAAAGGCCTCAATCGGTGCCCCTGCCTTGGAGGGTTCTGGACGCCATAAGGCTACAGGAGCCAACCTCTAACGAAAAAGCACCTTATGGTCTGCCCGCCTAACCAGCGGGGCGACGTCAAATAATGGCTAAAACAGCATTGAAGAATGTGCCTCAGTACCCTGTGCGTCAACTGGCCCCGCCCCTTGGCGGCGGGGCGTAATCCGAGCGACGAGAGGCTGCAAAGAATTTCAGGTTCCAATGTGCCGCTAAGGAAAAGGACTAACCTTGCCATATGTACCTACAACTGCAGGTCTTTGGCAGGGAGGACCGGACAACATCATCATAAAATGCATAAGGAAAGGCACAAATGTAAACACAACTATTTACATAACGAAGGCTGCTGCATTGGCCGGGAATCGAACCCGGGCCTCCCGCGTGGCAGGCGAGAATTCTACCACTGAACCACCAATGCTCACATGGAAGAAGCTTGTTCACAGAACACTGTGTGCTTACATAGACCACATGCGCTCATACAACAAGTGAAAACTGTTGAAGATGATGAACTGTTGAAGAAAGATAACAGATGCTATTAATATTAAGTTAATAATATTCGAATCACCGAATCAAGGCGGATGATGGCCCGCCTAAAAAGGCCTCAATCGGTGCCCCTGCCTTGGAGACATCATCAAAAAATATATAAAAATAAAAGAAAGGCACAAATGTAAACACAACTATTTAAGCTGCATTGGCCGGGAATCGAACCCGGGCCTCCCGCGTGGCAGGCGAGAATTCTACCACTGAACCACCAATGCTCACATGGAAGAAGCTTGTTCACAGAACACTGTGTGCTTACATAGACCACATGCGCTCATACAACAAGTGAAAACTGTTGAAGATGATGAACTGTTGAAGAAAGATAACAGATGCTATTAATATTAAGTTAATAATATTCAATCACCGAATCAAGGCGGATGATGGCCCGCCTAAAAAGGCCTCAATCGGTGCCCCTGCCTTGGAGGGTTCTGGACGCCATAAGGCTACAGGAGCCAACCTCTAACGAAAAAGCACCTTATGGTCTGCCCGCCTAACCAGCGGGGCGACGTCAAATAATGGCTAAAACAGCATTGAAGAATGTGCCTCAGTACCCTGTGCGTCAACTGGCCCGCCCCTTGGCGGCGGGCGTAATCCGAGCGACGAGAGGCTGCAAAGAATTTCAGGTTCCAATGTGCCGCTAAGGAAAAGGACTAACCTTGCCATATGTACCTACAACTGCAGGTCTTTGGCAGGGAGGACCGGACAACATCATCATAAAATGCATAAGGAAAGGCACAAATGTAAACACAACTATTTACATAACGAAGGCTGCTGCATTGGCCGGGAATCGAACCCGGGCCTCCCGCGTGGCAGGCGAGAATTCTACCACTGAACCACCAATGCTCACATGGAAGAAGCTTGTTCACAGAACACTGTGTGCTTACATAGACCACATGCGCTCATACAACAAGTGAAAACTGTTGAAGATGATGAACTGTTGAAGAAAGATAACAGATGCTATTAATATTAAGTTAATAATATTCCGAATCACCGAATCAAGGCGGATGATGGCCCGCCTAAAAAGGCCTCAATCGGTGCCCCTGCCTTGGAGGGTTCTGGACGCCATAAGGCTACAGGAGCCAACCTCTAACGAAAAAGCACCTTATGGTCTGCCCGCCTAACCAGCGGGCGACGTCAAATAATGGCTAAAACAGCATTGAAGAATGTGCCTCAGTACCCTGTGCGCTCAACTGGCCCGCCCCTTGGCGGCGGGGCGTAATCCGAGCGACGAGAGGCTGCAAAGAATTTCAGGTTCCAATGTGCCGCTAAGGAAAAGGACTAACCTTGCCATATGTACCTACAACTGCAGGTCTTTGGCAGGGAGGACCGGACAACATCATCATAAAATGCATAAGGAAAGGCACAAATGTAAACACAACTATTTACATAACGAAGGCTGCTGCATTGGCCGGGAATCGAACCCGGGCCTCCCGCGTGGCAGGCGAGAATTCTACCACTGAACCACCAATGCTCACATGGAAGAAGCTTGTTCACAGAACACTGTGTGCTTACATAGACCACATGCGCTCATACAACAAGTGAAAACTGTTGAAGATGATGAACTGTTGAAGAAAGATAACAGATGCTATTAATATTAAGTTAATAATATTCCGAATCACCGAATCAAGGCGGATGATGGCCCGCCTAAAAAGGCCTCAATCGGTGCCCCTGCCTTGGAGGGTTCTGGACGCCATAAGGCTACAGGAGCCAACCTCTAAAAAAGCACCTTATGGTCTGCCCGCCAAGCAAGGGCGACGTCCAAATAATGGCTAAAAACAGCATTGAAGAATGTGCCTCAGTACCCTGCGTGTCAGCGTCTACCACTGGCCGCCGCTTGGCGGCGGAAACCGGAAAGAGGCTGCCAAAATTTCAGGTTCCAATGTGCCGCTAAGGAAAAGGACTAACCTTGCCATATGTACCTACAACTGCAGGTCTTTGGCAGGGAGGACGGACAACATCATCATAAAATGCATAAGGAAAGGCACAAATGTAAACACAACTATTTACATAACGAAGGCTGCTGCATTGGCCGGGAATCGAACCCGGGCCTCCGCGTGGCAGGCGAGAATTCTACCACTGAACCACCAATGCTCACATGGAAGAAGCTTGTTCACAGAACACTGTGTGCTTACATAGACCACATGCGCTCATACAACAAGTGAAAACTGTTGAAGATGATGAACTGTTGAAGAAAGATAACAGATGCTATTAATATTAAGTTAATAATATTCCGAATCACCGAATCAAGGCGGATGATGGCCCGCCTAAAAAGGCCTCAATCGGTGCCCCTGCCTTGGAGGGTTCTGGACGCCATAAGGCTACAGGAGCCAACCTCTAACGAAAAAGCACCTTATGGTCTGCCCGCCTAACCAGCGGGGCGACGTCAAATAATGGCTAAAACAGCATTGAAGAATGTGCCTCAGTACCCTGTGCGTCAACTGGCCCCGCCCCTTGGCGGCGGGGCGTAATCCGGCGACGAGAGGCTGCAAAGAATTTCAGGTTCCAATGTGCCGCTAAGGAAAAGGACTAACCTTGCCATATGTACCTACAACTGCAGGTCTTTGGCAGGGAGGACCGGACAACATCATCATAAAATGCATAAGGAAAGGCACAAATGTAAACACAACTATTTACACAACGAAGGCTGCTGCATTGGCCGGGAATCGAACCCGGGCCTCCCGCGTGGCAGGCGAGAATTCTACCACTGAACCACCAATGCTCACATGGAAGAAGCTTGTTCACAGAACACTGTGTGCTTACATAGACCACATGCGCTCATACAACAAGTGAAAACTGTTGAAGATGATGAACTGTTGAAGAAAGATAACAGATGCTATTAATATTAAGTTAATAATATTCCGAATCACCGAATCAAGGCGGATGATGGCCCGCCTAAAAAGGCCTCAATCGGTGCCCCTGCCTTGGAGACATCATCATGAAATGAAACATCAAATAAAGAAAGGCACAAATTAAACACAACTATTTACATAACGAAGGCTGCTGCATTGGCCGAATCGAACCCGGGCCTCCGCGTGGCAGGCGAAATTCTACCACTGAACCACCAATGCTCACATGGAAGAAGCTTGTTCACAGAACACTGTGTGCTTACATAGACCACATGCGTCATACAACAAGTGAAAACTGTTGAAGATGATGAACTGTTGAAGAAAGATAACAGATGCTATTAATATTAAGTTAATAATATTCCGAATCACCGAATCAAGGCGGATGATGGCCCGCCTAAAAAGGCCTCAATCGGTGCCCCTGCCTTGGAGGGTTCTGGACGCCATAAGGCTACAGGAGCCAACCTCTACGAAAAAGCACCTTATGGTCTGCCCGCCTAACCAGCGGGGCGACGTCAAATAATGGCTAAAACAGCATTGAAGAATGTGCCTCAGTACCCTGTGCGTCAACTGGCCCCGCCCCTTGGCGGCGGGCGTAATCCGAGCGACGAGAGGCTGCAAAGAATTTCAGGTTCCAATGTGCCGCTAAGGAAAAGGACTAACCTTGCCATATGTACCTACAACTGCAGGTCTTTGGCAGGGAGGACCGGACAACATCATCATAAAATGCATAAGGAAAGGCACAAATGTAAACACAACTATTTACACAACGAAGGCTGCTGCATTGGCCGGGAATCGAACCCGGGCCTCCCGCGTGGCAGGCGAGAATTCTACCACTGAACCACCAATGCTCACATGGAAGAAGCTTGTTCACAGAACACTGTGTACATAGACCACATGCCTAAAAGTGAAAACTGTTGAAGATGATGAACTGTTGAAGAAAGAAACGTGCTATTAATATTAAGTTAATAATATTCCGAATCACCGAATCAAGGCGGATGATGGCCCGCCTAAAAAGGCCTCAATCGGTGCCCCTGCCTTGGAGACATCATCATGAAATGAAACATCATCATAAAATGCATAAGGAAAGGCACAAATGTAAACACAACTATTTACACAACGAAGGCTGCTGCATTGGCCGGGAATCGAACCCGGGCCTCCCGCGTGGCAGGCGAGAATTCTACCACTGAACCACCAATGCTCACATGGAAGAAGCTTGTTCACAGAACACTGTGTGCTTACATAGACCACATGCGCTCATACAACAAGTGAAAACTGTTGAAGATGATGAACTGTTGAAGAAAGATAACAGATGCTATTAATATTAAGTTAATAATATTCCGAATCACCGAATCAAGGCGGATGATGGCCCGCCTAAAAAGGCCTCAATCGGTGCCCCTGCCTTGGAGGGTTCTGGACGCCATAAGGCTACAGGAGCCAACCTCTAACGAAAAGCACCTTATGGTCTGCCCGCCTAACCAGCGGGGCGACGCAAATAATGGCTAAAACAGCATTGAAGAATGTGCCTCAGTACCCTGTGCGTCAACGGCCCGCCCCTTGGCGGCGGGGCGTAATCCGAGCGACGAGAGGCTGCAAAGAATTTCAGGTTCCAATGTGCCGCTAAGGAAAAGGACTAACCTTGCCATATGTACCTACAACTGCAGGTCTTTGGCAGGGAGGACCGGACAACATCATCATAAAATGCATAAGGAAAGGCACAAATGTAAACACAACTATTTACATAACGAAGGCTGCTGCATTGGCCGGGAATCGAACCCGGGCCTCCCGCGTGGCAGGCGAGAATTCTACCACTGAACCACCAATGCTCACATGGAAGAAGCTTGTTCACAGAACACTGTGTGCTTACATAGACCACATGCACTCATACAACAAGTGAAAACTGTTGAAGATGATGAACTGTTGAAGAAAGATAACAGATGCTATTAATATTAAGTTAATAATATTCCGAATCACCGAATCAAGGCGGATGATGGCCCGCCTAAAAAAGGCCTCAATCGGTGCCCCTGCCTTGGAGGGTTCTGGAAGCCATAAGGCTACAGGAGCCAACCTCTAAAAAAAGCACCTTATGGTCTGCCCGCCCAACCAGCGGGGCGACGTCAAATAATGGCTAAAACAGCATTGAAGAATGTGCCTCAGTACCCCGCGCGTCAACTGGACCTGCCCCTTGGCGGCGGGGGCAATCCGAGCGACAGAGGCTGCAAAGAATTTCAGGTTCCAATGTGCCGCTAAGGAAAAGGACTAACCTTGCCATATGTACCTACAACTGCAGGTCTTTGGCAGGGAGGACCGGACAACATCATCATAAAATGCATAAGGAAAGGCACAAATGTAAACACAACTATTTACATAACGAAGGCTGCTGCATTGGCCGGGAATCGAACCCGGGCCTCCCGCGTGGCAGGCGAGAATTCTACCACTGAACCACCAATGCTCACATGGAAGAAGCTTGTTCACAGAACACTGTGTGCTTACATAGACCACATGCGCTCATACAACAAGTGAAAACTGTTGAAGATGATGAACTGTTGAAGAAAGATAACAGATGCTATTAATATTAAGTTAATAATATTCCGAATCACCGAATCAAGGCGGATGATGGCCCGCCTAAAAAGGCCTCAATCGGTGCCCCTGCCTTGGAGGGTTCTGGACGCCATAAGGCTACAGGAGCCAACCTCTAACGAAAAAGCACCTTATGGTCTGCCCGCCTAACCAGCGGGGCGACGCAAATAATGGCTAAAACAGCATTGAAGAATGTGCCTCAGTACCCTGTGCGTCAACGGCCCGCCCCTTGGCGGCGGGGCGTAATCCGAGCGACGAGAGGCTGCAAAGAATTTCAGGTTCCAATGTGCCGCTAAGGAAAAGGACTAACCTTGCCATATGTACCTACAACTGCAGGTCTTTGGCAGGGAGGACCGGACAACATCATCATAAAATGCATAAGGAAAGGCACAAATGTAAACACAACTATTTACATAACGAAGGCTGCTGCATTGGCCGGGAATCGAACCCGGGCCTCCCGCGTGGCAGGCGAGAATTCTACCACTGAACCACCAATGCTCACATGGAAGAAGCTTGTTCACAGAACACTGTGTGCTTACATAGACCACATGCACTCATACAACAAGTGAAAACTGTTGAAGATGATGAACTGTTGAAGAAAGATAACAGATGCTATTAATATTAAGTTAATAATATTCCGAATCACCGAATCAAGGCGGATGATGGCCCGCCTAAAAAGGCCTCAATCGGTGCCCCTGCCTTGGAGGGTTCTGGACGCCATAAGGCTACAGGAGCCAACCTCTAACGAAAAAGCACCTTATGGTCTGCCCGCCTAACCAGCGGGGCGACGTCAAATAATGGCTAAAACAGCATTGAAGAATGTGCCTCAGTACCCGTGTGCGACATAGACCATGCGCCCTTGGCGCGGGGGTAATCCGAGGGAGAGGCTGCAAAGAATTTCAGGTTCCAATGTGCCGCTAAGGAAAAGGACTAACCTTGCCATATGTACCTACAACTGCAGGTCTTTGGCAGGGAGGACCGGACAACATCATCATAAAATGCATAAGGAAAGGCACAAATGTAAACACAACTATTTACATAACGAAGGCTGCTGCATTGGCCGGGAATCGAACCCGGGCCTCCCGCGTGGCAGGCGAGAATTCTACCACTGAACCACCAATGCTCACATGGAAGAAGCTTGTTCACAGAACACTGTGTGCTTACATAGACCACATGCGCTCATACAACAAGTGAAAACTGTTGAAGATGATGAACTGTTGAAGAAAGATAACAGATGCTATTAATATTAAGTTAATAATATTCCGAATCACCGAATCAAGGCGGATGATGGCCCGCCTAAAAAGGCCTCAATCGGTGCCCCTGCCTTGGAGGGTTCTGGACGCCATAAGGCTACAGGAGCCAACCTCTAACGAAAAAGCACCTTATGGTCTGCCCGCCTAGCCAGCGGGGCGACGTCAAATAATGGCTAAAACAGCATTGAAGAATGTGCCTCAGTACCCTGCGCGTCAACGTCAACCCTTACGCCCCTTGGCGGCGGGGCGTAATCCGAGCGACGAGAGGCTGCAAAGAATTTCAGGTTCCAATGTGCCGCTAAGGAAAAGGACTAACCTTGCCATATGTACCTACAACTGCAGGTCTTTGGCAGGGAGGACCGGACAACATCATCATAAAATGCATAAGGAAAGGCACAAATGTAAACACAACTATTTACATAACGAAGGCTGCTGCATTGGCCGGGAATCGAACCCGGGCCTCCCGCGTGGCAGGCGAGAATTCTACCACTGAACCACCAATGCTCACATGGAAGAAGCTTGTTCACAGAACACTGTGTGCTTACATAGACCACATGCACTCATACAACAAGTGAAAACTGTTGAAGATGATGAACTGTTGAAGAAAGATAACAGATGCTATTAATATTAAGTTAATAATATTCCGAATCACCGAATCAAGGCGGATGATGGCCCGCCTAAAAAGGCCTCAATCGGTGCCCCTGCCTTGGAGGGTTCTGGACGCCATAAGGCTACAGGAGCCAACCTCTAACGAAAAAGCACCTTATGGTCTGCCCGCCTAACCAGCGGGGCGACGTCAAATAATGGCTAAAACAGCATTGAAGAATGTGCCTCAGTACCCTGTGCGTCAACTGGCCCCGCCCCTTGGCGGCGGGGCGTAATCCGAGCGACGAGAGGCTGCAAAGAATTTCAGGTTCCAATGTGCCGCTAAGGAAAAGGACTAACCTTGCCATATGTACCTACAACTGCAGGTCTTTGGCAGGGAGGACCGGACAACATCATCATAAAATGCATAAGGAAAGGCACAAATGTAAACACAACTATTTACACAACGAAGGCTGCTGCATTGGCCGGGAATCGAACCCGGGCCTCCCGCGTGGCAGGCGAGAATTCTACCACTGAACCACCAATGCTCACATGGAAGAAGCTTGTTCACAGAACACTGTGTGCTTACATAGACCACATGCGCTCATACAACAAGTGAAAACTGTTGAAGATGATGAACTGTTGAAGAAAGATAACAGATGCTATTAATATTAAGTTAATAATATTCCGAATCACCGAATCAAGGCGGATGATGGCCCGCCTAAAAAGGCCTCAATCGGTGCCCCTGCCTTGGAGACATCATCATGAAATGAAACATCATCATGAAATGCATAAGGAAAGGCACAAATGTAAACACAACTATTTACATAACGAAGGCTGATGCATTGGCCGGGAATCGAACCCGGGCCTCCCGCGTGGCAGGCGAGAATTCTACCACTGAACCACCAATGCTCACATGGAAGAAGCTTGTTCACAGAACACTGTGTGCTTACATAGACCACATGCGCTCATACAACAAGTGAAAACTGTTGAAGATGATGAACTGTTGAAGAAAGATAACAGATGCTATTAATATTAAGTTAATAATATTCCGAATCACCGAATCAAGGCGGATGATGGCCCGCCTAAAAAGGCCTCAATCGGTGCCCCTGCCTTGGAGGGTTCTGGACGCCATAAGGCTACAGGAGCCAACCTCTAACGAAAAAGCACCTTATGGTCTGCCCGCCTAACCAGCGGGCGGCGCAAATAATGGCTAAAACAGCATTGAAGAATGTGCCTCAGTACCCTGTGCGTCAACTGGCCCGCCCCTTGGCGGCGGGCGTAATCCGAGCTGACGAGAGGCTGCAAAGAATTTCAGGTTCCAATGTGCCGCTAAGGAAAAGGACCAACCTTGCCATATGTACCTACAACTGCAGGTCTTTGGCAGGGAGGACCGGACAACATCATCATAAAATGCATAAGGAAAGGCACAAATGTAAACACAACTATTTACATAACGAAGGCTGCTGCATTGGCCGGGAATCGAACCCGGGCCTCCCGCGTGGCAGGCGAGAATTCTACCACTGAACCACCAATGCTCACATGGAAGAAGCTTGTTCACAGAACACTGTGTGCTTACATAGACCACATGCGCTCATACAACAAGTGAAAACTGTTGAAGATGATGAACTGTTGAAGAAAGATAACAGATGCTATTAATATTAAGTTAATAATATTCCGAATCACCGAATCAAGGCGGATGATGGCCCGCCTAAAAAAGGCCTCAATCGGTGCCCCTGCCTTGGAGGGTTCTGGACGCCATAAGGCTACAGGAGCCAACCTCTAACGAAAAGCACCTTATGGTCTGCCCGCCTAACCAGCGGGGCGACGTCAAATAATGGCTAAAACAGCATTGAAGAATGTGCCTCAGTACCCTGTGCGTCAACTGGCCCGCCCCTTGGCGGCGGGGCGTAATCCGAGCGACGAGAGGCTGCAAAGAATTTCAGGTTCCAATGTGCCGCTAAGGAAAAGGACTAACCTTGCCATATGTACCTACAACTGCAGGTCTTTGGCAGGGAGGACCGGACAACATCATCATAAAATGCATAAGGAAAGGCACAAATGTAAACACAACTATTTACATAACGAAGGCTGCTGCATTGGCCGGGAATCGAACCCGGGCCTCCCGCGTGGCAGGCGAGAATTCTACCACTGAACCACCAATGCTCACATGGAAGAAGCTTGTTCACAGAACACTGTGTGCTTACATAGACCACATGCGCTCATACAACAAGTGAAAACTGTTGAAGATGATGAACTGTTGAAGAAAGATAACAGATGCTATTAATATTAAGTTAATAATATTCCGAATCACCGAATCAAGGCGGATGATGGCCCGCCTAAAAAGGCCTCAATCGGTGCCCCTGCCTTGGAGGGTTCTGGACGCCATAAGGCTACAGGAGCCAACCTCTAACGAAAAAGCACCTTATGGTCTGCCCGCCTAGCCAGCGGGCGACGTCAAATAATGGCTAAAACAGCATTGAAGAATGTGCCTCAGTACCCTGTGCGTCAACGGCCCCGCCCCTTGGCGGCGGGCGTAATCCGAGCGACGAGAGGCTGCAAAGAATTTCAGGTTCCAATGTGCCGCTAAGGAAAAGGACTAACCTTGCCATATGTACCTACAACTGCAGGTCTTTGGCAGGGAGGACCGGACAACATCATCATAAAATGCATAAGGAAAGGCACAAATGTAAACACAACTATTTACATAACGAAGGCTGCTGCATTGGCCGGAATCGAACCCGGGCCTCCCGCGGCAGGCGAGAATTCTACCACTGAACCACCAATGCTCACATGGAAGAAGCTTGTTCACAGAACACTGTGTGCTTACATAGACCACATGCAATACAACAAGTGAAAACTGTTGAAGATGATGAACTGTTGAAGAAAGATAACAGATGCTATTAATATTAAGTTAATAATATTCCGAATCACCGAATCAAGGCGGATGATGGCCCGCCTAAAAAGGCCTCAATCGGTGCCCCTGCCTTGGAGACATCATCATGAAATGAAACATTATCATAAAATGCATAAGGAAAGGCACAAATGTAAACACAACTATTTACATAACGAAGGCTGCTGCATTGGCCGGGAATCGAACCCGGGCCTCCCGCGTGGCAGGCGAGAATTCTACCACTGAACCACCAATGCTCACATGGAAGAAGCTTGTTCACAGAACACTGTGTGCTTACATAGACCACATGCGCTCATACAACAAGTGAAAACTGTTGAAGATGATGAACTGTTGAAGAAAGATAACAGATGCTATTAATATTAAGTTAATAATATTCCGAATCACGAATCAAGGCGGATGATGGCCCGCCTAAAAGGCCTCAATCGGTGCCCCTGCCTTGGAGGGTTCTGGACGCCATAAGGCTACAGGAGCCAACCTCTAACGAAAAAGCACCTTATGGTCTGCCCGCCTAACCAGCGGGGCGACGTCAAATAATGGCTAAAACAGCATTGAAGAATGTGCCTCAGTACCCTGTGCGTCAACTGGCCCGCCCCTTGGCGGCGGGCGTAATCCGAGCGACGAGAGGCTGCAAAGAATTTCAGGTTCCAATGTGCCGCTAAGGAAAAGGACTAACCTTGCCATATGTACCTACAACTGCAGGTCTTTGGCAGGGAGGACCGGACAACATCATCATAAAATGCATAAGGAAAGGCACAAATGTAAACACAACTATTTACATAACGAAGGCTGCTGCATTGGCCGGGAATCGAACCCGGGCCTCCCGCGTGGCAGGCGAGAATTCTACCACTGAACCACCAATGCTCACATGGAAGAAGCTTGTTCACAGAACACTGTGTGCTTACATAGACCACATGCACTCATACAACAAGTGAAAACTGTTGAAGATGATGAACTGTTGAAGAAAGATAACAGATGCTATTAATATTAAGTTAATAATATTCCGAATCACCGAATCAAGGCGGATGATGGCCCGCCTAAAAAGGCCTCAATCGGTGCCCCTGCCTTGGAGGGTTCTGGACGCCATAAGGCTACAGGAGCCAACCTCTAACGAAAAAGCACCTTATGGTCTGCCCGCCTAGCCAGCGGGCGACGTCAAATAATGGCTAAAACAGCATTGAAGAATGTGCCTCAGTACCCTGTGCGTCAACTGGCCCGCCCCTTGGCGGCGGGCGTAATCCGAGCGACGAGAGGCTGCAAAGAATTTCAGGTTCCAATGTGCCGCTAAGGAAAAGGACTAACCTTGCCATATGTACCTACAACTGCAGGTCTTTGGCAGGGAGGACCGGACAACATCATCATAAAATGCATAAGGAAAGGCACAAATGTAAACACAACTATTTACATAACGAAGGCTGCTGCATTGGCCGGGAATCGAACCCGGGCCTCCCGCGTGGCAGGCGAGAATTCTACCACTGAACCACCAATGCTCACATGGAAGAAGCTTGTTCACAGAACACTGTGTGCTTACATAGACCACATGCACTCATACAACAAGTGAAAACTGTTGAAGATGATGAACTGTTGAAGAAAGATAACAGATGCTATTAATATTAAGTTAATAATATTCCGAATCACCGAATCAAGGCGGATGATGGCCCGCCTAAAAAGGCCTCAATCGGGTGCCCCTGCCTTGGAGGGTTCTGGACGCCATAAGGCTACAGGAGCCAACCTCTAACAGAAAAAAGCACCTTATGGTCTGCCCGCGCTAGACCGGGGCGAGCGGGGGCGGCGTCAAATAATGGCTAAAAACAGCATTGAAGAATGTGCCTCAGTACCCTGCGCGTCAAATGGGGGGGGGCGGGGGGGCTAAACTTTTTGTGTGGGGTATCCCCGGGCGACAGAGAGGCGGGGTGCAAAGAATTTCAGGTTCCAATGTGCCGCTAAGGAAAAGGACTAACCTTGCCATATGTAACTACAACTGCAGGTCTTTGGCAGGGAGGACCAGACAACATCATCATAAAATGCATAAGGAAAGGCACAAATGTAAACACAACTATTTACATAACGAAGGCTGATGCATTGGCCGGGAATCGAACCCGGGCCTCCCGCGTGGCAGGCGAGAATTCTACCACTGAACCACCAATGCTCACATGGAAGAAGCTTGTTCACAGAACACTGTGTGCTTACATAGACCACATGCACTCATACAACAAGTGAAAACTGTTGAAGATGATGAACTGTTGAAGAAAGATAACAGATGCTATTAATATTAAGTTAATAATATTCCGAATCACCGAATCAAGGCGGATGATGGCCCGCCTAAAAAGGCCTCAATCGGTGCCCCTGCCTTGGAGGGTTCTGGACGCCATAAGGCTACAGGAGCCAACCTCTAACGAAAAAGCACCTTATGGTCTGCCCGCCTAACCAGCGGGGCGACGTCAAATAATGGCTAAAACAGCATTGAAGAATGTGCCTCAGTACCCTGTGCGTCAACTGGCCCGCCCCTTGGCGGCGGGGCGTAATCCGAGCGACGAGAGGCTGCAAAGAATTTCAGGTTCCAATGTGCCGCTAAGGAAAAGGACTAACCTTGCCATATGTACCTACAACTGCAGGTCTTTGGCAGGGAGGACCGGACAACATCATCATAAAATGCATAAGGAAAGGCACAAATGTAAACACAACTATTTACATAACGAAGGCTGCTGCATTGGCCGGGAATCGAACCCGGGCCTCCCGCGTGGCAGGCGAGAATTCTACCACTGAACCACCAATGCTCACATGGAAGAAGCTTGTTCACAGAACACTGTGTGCTTACATAGACCACATGCACTCATACAACAAGTGAAAACTGTTGAAGATGATGAACTGTTGAAGAAAGATAACAGATGCTATTAATATTAAGTTAATAATATTCCGAATCACCGAATCAAGGCGGATGATGGCCCGCCTAAAAAGGCCTCAATCGGTGCCCCTGCCTTGGAGGGTTCTGGACGCCATAAGGCTACAGGAGCCAACCTCTAACGAAAAGCACCTTATGGTCTGCCCGCCTAACCAGCGGGCGACGCAAATAATGGCTAAAACAGCATTGAAGAATGTGCCTCAGTACCCTGTGCGTCAACTGGCCCGCCCCTGGCGGGGGCGTAATCCGAGCGACGAGAGGCTGCAAAGAATTTCAGGTTCCAATGTGCCGCTAAGGAAAAGGACTAACCTTGCCATATGTACCTACAACTGCAGGTCTTTGGCAGGGAGGACCGGACAACATCATCATAAAATGCATAAGGAAAGGCACAAATGTAAACACAACTATTTACATAACGAAGGCTGCTGCATTGGCCGGGAATCGAACCCGGGCCTCCCGCGTGGCAGGCGAGAATTCTACCACTGAACCACCAATGCTCACATGGAAGAAGCTTGTTCACAGAACACTGTGTGCTTACATAGACCACATGCGCTCATACAACAAGTGAAAACTGTTGAAGATGATGAACTGTTGAAGAAAGATAACAGATGCTATTAATATTAAGTTAATAATATTCCGAATCACCGAATCAAGGCGGATGATGGCCCGCCTAAAAAGGCCTCAATCGGTGCCCCTGCCTTGGAGGGTTCTGGACGCCATAAGGCTACAGGAGCCAACCTCATCATGAAAATATGGTCTGCCCGCCTAACCAGCAAGGCGATCGCAAATACGGTAAAAACAGCATTGAAGAATGGCCTCAGTACACTAACGCAACGGCCGCCCGGCGATGCATTCGGGAATCGAACCCGGGCCTCCCGCGTGGCAGGCGAGAATTCTACCACTGAACCACCAATGCTCACATGGAAGAAGCTTGTTCACAGAACACTGTGTGCTTACATAGACCACATGCGCTCATACAACAAGTGAAAACTGTTGAAGATGATGAACTGTTGAAGAAAGATAACAGATGCTATTAATATTAAGTTAATAATATTCCGAATCACGAATCAAGGCGGATGATGGCCCGCCTAAAAAGGCCTCAATCGGTGCCCCTGCCTTGGAGGGTTCTGGACGCCATAAGGCTACAGGAGCCAACCTCTAACGAAAAAGCACCTTATGGTCTGCCCGCCTAACCAGCGGGCGACGTCAAATAATGGCTAAAACAGCATTGAAGAATGTGCCTCAGTACCCTGTGCGTCAACTGGCCCGCCCCTTGGCGGCGGGCGTAATCCGAGCGACGAGAGGCTGCAAAGAATTTCAGGTTCCAATGTGCCGCTAAGGAAAAGGACTAACCTTGCCATATGTACCTACAACTGCAGGTCTTTGGCAGGGAGGACCGGACAACATCATCATAAAATGCATAAGGAAAGGCACAAATGTAAACACAACTATTTACATAACAAAGGCTGCTGCATTGGCCGGGAATCGAACCCGGGCCTCCCGCGTGGCAGGCGAGAATTCTACCACTGAACCACCAATGCTCACATGGAAGAAGCTTGTTCACAGAACACTGTGTGCTTACATAGACCACATGCGCTCATACAACAAGTGAAAACTGTTGAAGATGATGAACTGTTGAAGAAAGATAACAGATGCTATTAATATCAAGTTAATAATATTCCAAATCACCGAATCAAGGCGGATGATGGCCCGCCTAAAAAGGCCTCAATCGGTGCCCCTGCCTTGGAGGGTTCTGGACGCCATAAGGCTACAGGAGCCAACCTCTAACGAAAAAGCACCTTATGGTCTGCCCGCCTAACCAGCGGGGCGACGTCAAATAATGGCTAAAACAGCATTGAAGAATGTGCCTCAGTACCCTGTGCGTCAACTGGCCCGCCCCTTGGCGGCGGGGTGTAATCCGAGCGACGAGAGGCTGCAAAGAATTTCAGGTTCCAATGTGCCGCTAAGGAAAAGGACTAACCTTGCCATATGTACCTACAACTGCAGGTCTTTGGCAGGGAGGACCGGACAACATCATCATAAAATGCATAAGGAAAGGCACAAATGTAAACACAACTATTTACATAACAAAGGCTGCTGCATTGGCCGGGAATCGAACCCGGGCCTCCCGCGTGGCAGGCGAGAATTCTACCACTGAACCACCAATGCTCACATGGAAGAAGCTTGTTCACAGAACACTGTGTGCTTACATAGACCACATGCGCTCATACAACAAGTGAAAACTGTTGAAGATGATGAACTGTTGAAGAAAGATAACAGATGCTATTAATATTAAGTGAGTATACATTAACATAATAATAGGGAAGTCTAAAAAAGGGATTTTTCCTGTGAATATGCAGGAAAAAACAACCACCTCCCCGTCGGGGAATCGAACCCCGGTCTCCCGCGTGACAGGCGGGGATACTTACCACTATACTAACGAGGAGTGAGTGCAACCCTCTTATCCTCCTCTTTTGCCCATACATCACCCAACACAACAGGCTGATTAAAAGAGAACTGAAGACAAAACTCACCATTTCCTTCTTTTCTGGAAGTTCTGTTGCAGCCGTTATTGTATCCAAAGGACCAAGCGCTTTTGTGGCAGCATTCCTCACTTGTACATCTGCGGATAAAATGCATAAGAAAAGGCACAAATGTAAACACAACTACTTACATAACAAAAGAAGCTGCTGCATTGGCCGGGAATCGAACCCGGGCCTCCCGCGTGGCAGGCGAGAATTCTACCACTGAACCACCAATGCTCACACGAAAGCATTTTGTTGAAGGAACACTGTGTGCTTACACGGACCACATGCACTCATACAACAGAAGAAAACTAATACTCACCAACATGGGTTATCACTACAGGTTACTTTCCCACCATCTCATCCAAATGGCACGGCTGAACTGTCCACTGAGGATATCCAATCATTACACTGTAATTCTGTAGATAAACCGTGATACAGATGGTATAAAATAATGAATGCACAAACAACTGCAATGTTCACAAATAAAGTAAAGCATCATAAACATACTAACCTTCAACACAGGACTCCCACAGGGTTGCCGTCTCAGTCGGCAGACTTTACGGGTCCATGATCCTCAGACAGTCGAAAACACACAGGGTTTTTTTTTTTAATGGTTTGTTAGATATTTTGTCGACGCTATATGTGCATTTGCGACGGTCCTGTGTGACGTTTTGTGTCGGCAATGAGAAGTATACACGTTTCTCTGAACTATATATTACTACATTCATTTATTACAGTGACATGAATCAACCTCGAGGGGGCGCCAAAGCGTGATAAAACGCTCAGTTATTTTATAAGCACGACGTTTCGTGCAGTTTCTCTTAGATAAAAACATCATTAATCTTTCCTCAAATCCCTGTTTAACATGATAAGGTTAACAAACTTTCCATAAAACTCCAGAATATATATATAAAATACAACTTTACGGATAAAATATATAACATATACATAATATATATATATATATATATATATATATATATATATATATATATATATATATATGTTATATATATATATGTATATGTTATATATATGTATATGTTATATATATATATATATATATATATTAAAAAAAATTTAAAAAATACCAGTCCAGTATATGGATGGTTTTTTTTCACATCAGGTCATAAATAAACTGTCGTAAAACGTATATGTAACGTTTACTAACATAATATATATCAGTTATATAGACATATACGGATATTTCTGTTCATATAAATCGCAATACAAAATAATAAAGTCAGGGCTACGATTTTAACAACATATATACAAAACAAAGATGACACACTTTGGAAAGCTAAAATATTCGTTTAGTTTTTGTCAATTATGTAGAAAATCGGGTAGAAACTCGCAGGATAGAAACTTCTCGTCTTCAAGTAAGATGAACACTTACCTAAATGCAGGTTTCGACGACAGATTAAAGCAACATTAAATGTTCACTCAGAAGTTTATTTCAGATAAAAATGGCGACATGAAACACGATTTTATCGAAAATTTGACATTCGTCATGTTTCTGTCAGGTGAACTCGGCGTGCGTCATCGATGACGTCTAAATTGAGTCGAAGCGACCAATGAAATTCAAGAGCTGATTTATAAAACAATAAATCCTTCACAATATTTATTTTTTATTATTGCGTAAAAATTAATACTATTAATATTAAAAAAAACTTATGACCCCAAACTACACATTAACAAAGACGAACGCTATTGGTTCACATCAACCTGAACTCAGGATATCCTTTAGTATCTGCTAATATGTAAGTTGTTTTACAGATTATTAATCCCATTTATAAATCTTATAAAGTGACTTTGCAAAATTATTAAAAGTGCCCGAGGAAAGTTTTTCTAATTAGATTAGATTAGATAATCTCAAATGTCTAATCTAATCTCATTATTTCACTTCTAATCTCAAGTTTCAAGTCCTTTTTGAATGAAGAACAAGAGAATTTATGTTGCAGGAATCCCACGTTTACTTGCAAAATGAGTGAAAAGCTTAAAAACAGTTAAGGAGTTAGTTAACTCCTACATCATCACTTAGACAACTGCATTAACTTCGTAATAACCTGTTAGTTACTAAAACAACAGCAAAACAAACATACACACTGATCTACAAATCTTGTTTTTGGTTCAACTACATCAACAGAAAAGCTACGCTTTTTCGAAGTACGCAACACACATTTCATCACGTGAAAGTTTCGTCTCAGGTTAGAGAAGGTTCATGGCAAAAAAATCTGCCCCTTCAGACAGAATATAAAGGTGTTTGCTGGAGTAACAACAAAGGCACAAGTGACTACAAAAATCATTCACCGTTTCGCAGTTGTCATCGGTAAGGGGCTCTCCACTTAGAAGGAACACAAGTACACTACACAGTTTTCGTGATTCTTGTTACAGGAACCTAAAGACTAAAAAAAACTCCAAGTTTTTTGATTTGATGATCATTTAGGCTCTCATAGATAAAAACCAAGGAGTGGAAAAGTTCAGACATACAACACAAACAAAACTCGGAACACCACAGCCGTCCATACAGATTTAAAAACAGGCAAAGCCCCAAATGAAAAGCTTGGAGTTTTGTTTTGGCAACACTGATATGTTGTTGACAAGATGGCACACTGGTAAAAAAAACAACAACAACAACAACAACATGTGGCACAGATTTCAAGAGTGTTCAGCAGTCTTTGTGTGCGCAGTGCTCGCGTACACAGCTTGATCAGAGACTGAGGCTAACGGTTGTTCTTCATGGCATCCTTGGCCGCCAAAATGAGAGGAGTGAGACTGGAGAGAGGTTTAGCCAGCTTCAGGAAGGGATGCTGGAGAAAAGTTTAACCCATAAGAAACAGTCACACAAAGAATAAATTCATACCGTTCCACAAACACAACTACAATAAAGTCTTGTTGGATGGCTTACCTGCAGAAGCTCTTTGCTTCCCTCCCTTTTTTCTACGTCCATTTCCAGGCAGCGACTCAGGAAATCTCGGAAAATGGGCGACAGCTTCTCTGGACTCTGCAGCTCTGGGGTTCCATTGGTGGCGATCAGGTAGAGTGCCTGGTAAAGAAAGAGTTAATGTGTGTTCACACCAAGGTTGCCAATTAATAATATTGGTTGGTATTGCGGTAACCAACTAGATCACGCAAGCTCTACATGCAATCCTATAGATTAGATTAGATTCAACTTTATTGTCATTATGCAGAGTACAAGTACATAGCTAATGAAATGCAGTAGGCAGCTGTTCCCAAAGTTTGTCTCTCATGCTGGCTTAAATAGCTGTCAAAAACACATACTTTGTCACGGCAAATCGCTGTAGGTGACTGGCCCTTTAAGGAAAAAGTGTAAAGGGTAAACTGTCATACAAATGACGGCAACGCACCCTCAGGGGATTCTCGTTGAGGTACGGCGGCTCGCCCTCCACCATCTCGATAGCCATGATGCCGAGGGACCAGATGTCGACTTTGGGTCCGTATGCCTTTCGGGTCACAACCTCCGGAGCCATCCAATATGGCGTGCCCACCATAGTGCTCCTCTTACTCTGTTCAGGAGTGATCTGAGCGCAGAATCCAAAGTCGGCTGCAAAGCAGAACAACAAAGACGGATTACAAATGGGATGGTGAGAACCACGTTAATAGATCAGGACTGTTGGAATAACTTAGCTTAGTTAGAACCTTTTAGTGAAATGCAAGCCACCACTATCAACTTTAGTCATGTGATCTTATCAAGCACCCTTAGCCTAAAGTGTCTGAGTTTCTGTGTTTCCTGTAAAAACAAGAAAGTTACTGTGTAGAACGGAAAACTTACTGAGTTTGACAGAACCGTCCATTCCAAGAAGCACATTGTCGCTCTTGATGTCTCGATGAATCACCTGATTAGCATGCAGAAATTCCAGCGCTTGCAGACACTGTGAGATAACAGACAAGAGGAAGTTCATTAGCTAAGCGTCTCGCATACTTCCTGTTAGCACTTTATAGGGTGAAGTCACACCATCATATGTGCTCATCAGGGTTGACCTTGGCACCAGAATCAGCTAAATTTGTTTAAAACTCAAAAGAAGAACTTAAAAGGAGAATGGTTAGACTTCAACGCACCTCTCGGCACACAGCAGCAATCTGTGCCTCATCCATGCAGGTCTCGGTTACCACGTCTGTAAGCGAACCACCAGCCAAATACTCCATCACTACAAACAGCTCCTCCCCCACCAGAAAACTGTATAAAAATGATCAAAAAGTGTGTTGTCAAAACAGCAGCATCCCGAATTCAATGACGATGCAGCCATCTCCAGATCTGTTACCTGTCTACAAAGTTGACTATGTTTGGGTTCTTCAGCTCCTTCATCACAAGTATTTCATTGATGATCAGCTCCTTCTTGGGCTGCTTCTGGAGGTTGATCTGCTTGATCGCCACCTGATGGACCAAAACATACAGAGATGAAAATCCTGCATATAAAAACAACAAACAATATCCATCAGACCGTCTCTGCTTCTCTCCTGTTACCTCCTGTCCTGTAGAAACATCTATGGCAGTGAACACAGTTCCTGAAGCTCTGTGGGAAAACACAACTGTTCATTTATCTCAGATTTATCTCAGAAGCGTGAGCATTTGACTTTGTATGATCTCTCTGAAACATAAAACTGCAGGTTACTTCACATACTTTTCTTTACATACGTTGAAGCCAAATGAGGCCAAACTGACATTTCCTGGGAAATCGGAGCTGACAGCTCGAATTATAAATCATTATTGTGAACTTACAGTTATGAAACGGGTAAAGAAACTTTGATCTGTTGTGCTTCCAAATAACTGGTTTTGTTTATTTTTAACAAAGAAAATAACGGATTGCAGCTGAAATTGTGATGTTAACTAAAGCAAACACTGGTTTAGGAGTTTAGTCAAATCATTAACCCTAGGTAGCACACAGAAAAAGCCATCACATGTTGATTAAAGGTAATGGAGACAACACTCCTGTCCAGTAGTATGTACTGATGTAATGTGAGCAATAAAACAAGGGGTGTTTATTGTACATAAGCAAAAGTAAAGAGGGATGATTTTCATGTCTTTTACGTACCCTTGTCCAATCTTCTCGTATCGTGTATATTTTTTTTTGGGATCTCCAATACTGACTATTGTTCCTATGAGATTACAAAGACAGAACACATACAGGTGTTGAGAAGTGAAGCTACATAAAGAAACGTTCTGATGTCATTGTGCAGTGACATACTTAGTTTGTCCATGATCTCCTCATCGGTCATCTTGCCCTTTTTAGGTCTTTGTCGCTCAGTGGCCTTCGACGCGACCTCGCTGTCTGGAGAGGTCACAGGGGGAGGGAGGGGGTCGATTACAGACGGTCGAGTATATACCTGCAAAACAGAGAGACATTGAAACAAGATGTCTGACGAAATGTTGCCCTCTGGCGATCTGACTGTCAGGGACAAAAAAAAAAAACCTTCAAAAGTACAATCTGTAGTTTTCACGAAATACTTTTGGAATGGACAGAGACGGTGAGCACTGATATACGATCACAACAGCACTGGAATGCTTTACTGAATTGTAACTGTGTTCACTGTATAGAAAAGAGCCACATACACAATACACAAGTCTCTAGTTTTGTGATACACAAAAAAACATTGTGTGCTTGAGAACAACATGAGGGTAAATACTGAAAGATTTTTTTATTACGTTTTATTTGTGTCTTTACTATGACTGAAAATGGTTCTTACACTCTTGGTGTGTTCTGGTCGAGGTGCGACTACAGGCGGTGGGGTCTCATCATCATCATCTTCCTCATCCTCAGGGGTTTTGAGTGGAGATGAAGGTTCTGGTGTTTTTTTAACAGGCTTTCAGCAGACAGAGACAGTATGTTTTTTTTTAATTCACTTAGTATCTGTACACAAGTACATTGCTTGACTTTGTTTGATATTTGTTGTTGTTGATACATACCGATTGTTCACCAGAGGGAAATCCATCCTTCTCTACATAATAAACAGATCAAGAGAAAGGATCAGCAGAAGATCATCTGATACTTCCACAATCTCACAGGAAACAAGACATATAAACGAAAAAACACTCATGGTCCAGACCTGAGGAGAAGCTGAGGTACTTCTGTCGGCCATTGCCTGTGGAGTCGTAGAACTTGAGGACATCTAGCACAGCTTGTGGGTTCTTCTTCTGCTCTGACTTGGTGATATTGGAGGTCTGAAGTAGCCTCGCCCACTGCTCAGGCATTCCCTACAAAACAACAGAAAAACTTAAAGCCACCGGACTCTTAATGCCGCTGGACTCACACTTTCACGTCTTTATGAAGATTAATGAGCATTTAATGGTCTCTGAAGAATCGCGATTATTTCTCTCTCTATAATCTATATAATGTCAATCAGAATCAGGGGAGTCAGAATCTCACGAGAAGTCGAATTTCTGTACATCACCGGTGTGTGTTCAGCTGTGAAATAAACTGAACACAGAATTGATTCCGAACTGATTTAGAATCGAATCGAGAATCGTGATGCATCAGAGAATCTATTTTTTCTCCCACCCAAATTAGGACTGGGCATAGTGACAAAGTTTACAATATTTTACATTTCAACTTGTCATGACATAAAATTTAGCCTGTTTAGCAAGAACTACTTTATTGATTGGCATTTTTGATTTAACGAGAATAGATTTTGAATATTGGTCATCGTATAGGTTAATTGCCAATATAACAATACATATCATCTCTCTGGAAAAATCTCTTAACTCTAATCTTATGATCTATTATTACAGCAATAACACATTACAATAATACCCGACAATAATAAAGTAAACATGTACATGTAGACAATATGTACATGTACAACCATACAGACTGAAACACTTTGCTACCGTAAACTCTCCAGTTACAGCATCAAATCCCACATGGATCGTGTGTTCGAAGTCTGAAGGTGGAGAGATCTCAGGTCTTTCTTTATCTCTGTCTTTCCTTCGACCACCTGCAAGATAAATTCCACTCACATCATATGTGAGAATGACACAGTTTCACCTTAAACTTCAACGTGTCTGAGAGAATATTGAAGAACGCAATGATATTGCAACTGCATGTGAAAACAAGGTGACTCATTTCTGGAGGCCACGGCACGTACAGTAACACATAAAACTGATGTTCAAGTCAAAATGAAACTGATACAACAATACGATATAACAATAAAATTCCCAAAAATTGGCTGGCCGAAAGTTGCGTGCAATGTTGAATACTCAGGGTTGAGAGTTTGTTTAAACCCCATACTTGATGGACACACTCACCTTTCTCGGCCCCTGAAAAGATAGAGATGATTTTGTTGCGAGGTTTCCTCTCCTCCGGCACAGAGGGGAGTGGCTTGGAGCTGTGATTGGCAGAGAGGGCGTGGTCCTTCCCACCCCCACTGAAGATGGTGCTACTCATCCTGACAGGTGGTGCCGGCGGCTTATCCTCCACATCCCCATTGTCACACATGGTCCCGGAGAAAGGGTGGAGGAGAGAGAGAAATAAAGGAGGAGTGGGTTGAGGGAGAATGGATGGAGCACAGAAGGTGGAGAGAAAGACAAGATGGAGGAATTAGAGCTGGAGAAGAACAGAAGATAAAGCGAAGGAGAAGCACAACGGAGAGAGACGGACAGATGAGCGATGCAGATGTAAAGCTTCGGCAGGAGACACTAACGCACAAACTCCCATAAACACAACAAGTAACATGTGGTCGACTGATATCGATTTCTTTTACCTTCTTATAATATTTTTGGTATTGATTATATTAAGTGTCCAATAGCTGTTATATTGATAGCTAATACGATTCATAGATAATATAACAAAACTGCTTGCACAAAAACACTTACAATATTTACTCAGGAATCCAATGGAAAGGTTTGAAGACAGACAAATGTTACAATGTTGTTACAATGTGTGAAATGACAGCTTGTGCTAATGGCAGCAGTCTTGCCCCAGAATCCATTGTTGAAAAACCCATAGCAGTCAACCAGAAACCCAATGAACCCTCACCACCTTACAAAGCAGATATCATTCCAATCCCAAGACATTTGATTAATCATAATAAAATATCATAACATCAGGCCGTCCAACGTCCAACACCTAAACCTTGACCAAACCGACTACAACAAATGATTTTAGAAGTACATTTTAGAAATCTAAGCATGTACTTAATATTTTAACCTTAGTTAATATTAAAACTCAATACACGGTTTATTGTAAAGCATTAATCAGTTCCTATCCCACATAACAATCATGTTGACCAGACATTTCTACTATTAGAAAACCTAACCTAAGGTTTTGATCATCTCTACCAGCCCACCTACAGCTCCACCTACACCTGAACTAACTAACAAATAACTACACCACTAACTAACCGTATTTTTTATACATCTACTAACTAAGTTAGTAGTTGGTTAAACGATTCATCTTTAATATTCACGTATATAGAGTGAATCTGCTCCATAAATCTAGGCCAGAGAGACCAAGCAACAGAAATGCAGAAGAGATCTGCTGCAAAGCACCAAGCCTACATACATCCAGAAATGCAGCAGAGATTGTGTCTCAATACCTAGTAAGCTTCCTGGCTAGACAACATCTTATCTTTGAACGACATTGTCGCGTTGAGACGTTTCTGGACGTCACAAGTGAGACCAAAGCTGCTGTCTACTTAGGCAACACACTAGGTTTTGATACACAACCAGACAATTTCGGGTTTTGTCGCCACTCACCTGTGAAACTCAACTCAAAGTTCACTTTAAAGAGCGCTAATGTAGCCGTCAGCGGCTTCCTCTGCTCGGTAAGGACCTGGAGGTGGAGAAGAGTCCTGGTCTGGCGGTTTATATGCTGCAGTTTGTTGGATATTGTTTTATTTTTATTTAGTTTGTGTTGGTTTAGGGAAGAGGAGGCGCCCGACAGCGTCTTTCTGCCCTCGCTTGCAGCAACTTCCGGTGCGGTGCATTATGGGGAAACGACTGACAAAATAAAAGCTCGCAATCGAGAACGTCTGAATTAAATTCAGAAATTGTTTTATGCAAATACCATTTTCTAACGTTTAAAAAACGTGCTATACGTCTTCAGTGATTTAAATACGTGTTTTATTATTTCAGTGTTCATACATCCCAGTGTTAGTTTATAAAAAATGTTATCAGACTGATCATGAAAGTATTTTCTAAATAAACAACTCAACTCGTTTAATAAAACGAACATTCAGTTTTATTCACAAATGCACATTTACAAAAACTTAAAACAGTGAAGTGGTGGAGCCATTACGGTAAAAGCTAATCGTAAATAAAGTTTATTAAATAAATATTATTTATATGTTTTTATGCAACGGTTCCCGTTCTGTGTTTCCACATGGCTCTCAGGAGGAAAGCACAGCTCAGCAGGGTGACTGATACAGTCCCGACACACACTGTGAAGGTCTGTGTGGCATCTCCAACTGGAATCTCCATACTCACGGGTCCTGTCTCCTTGAAGGGTGAGATCAATTGTGATATTGAATGATACTGAGGGGTATAAATGGGATATTAAGTTCTGAGCTGATCATTTATTTCATTATACGAGCATTACAGTACCTTCAAATCCAGGATCTCCAGCCAGGAACACATGCTCACATTACTAACTGTACAGGGGGCGTCCGTGACTGCATGAGATGAACTGGGAGGTGGAGTCTTACCTATGACAAAAGAACAGATAACAAGGGTCATTCACAGAACATTGGCTAACTCTAAAAGTTCTCTTAAAGTTATCAATATATATTCTCATTAACAGTAGTAGAACGTTCCTTTAACATATACATAACGTATAACGTTTATATAACCAAGCAATAACATTCATACAATGTCTAAAAAAACTGGACATTTTGAACATTTCTAGAATGTTTAAAAACATTTTTTTGTTACTTAATGGATACGTTCTTACAAACTAATATTAGCTGGGTCGCACTGTCTGTGAAGGGTGCTTACATTGATCTGATCGTATCAACAGCCGGGGTGACTCAATGTCCACTCTCACCCGCGCCCGACCGGACTCTGATGGTCTGTGGTACCGAGCGTGAATGGGAACTGTCACCTCGTGTTTTCCAGAGAACTCCGATGATGGAGAAAGATAAATCAGTGCAGTGAAACCAGTGGACAAATATTCCGGCGCTTCCAAATCAACCTTCGAATCAAGGAGAACCTGCAGAGCACGTGTTTTACAAGCACAATTCTTTATATTTCAACACAGACTCCTGACATCACAAAACCTATCGCATGCAATAAATATGATAAATATCGATATATATTATGAACAGATTGCTGTCACCTCCAAACCCGTGTCTTCTCTCAGAGTGGCCAGCTGATATTCATCCATGTAGACTCCACTAGGCAGCTTCTGGACTAGTAAAGCTTTAATGTCATGCACATTATCATACTGAAGAGTGTACTGGAGGTCTCTGTAAACCAGACATGCATGTACAACTTTACGACACAAGAATAAAGATTTCACCCAACAATTTTAGGTTGTGAAAACGTTTCCAAAATGTTGAAAAAACGAAACTGAGCGTTATTCAAACATTGTAATCCTGTAAGGTTTTAAACACGTTCCACTGACAACCTAAACATAACGTTTGGGCTATAAAAACGTGCCACTAGCGTTACTGTCACAACGCTTTCTGGTAACCTTGAGAGAACTTTTGGACAACGTTTCCTGTTGGTTACCTGTGAAATCCCGTTTTGTCGATGTCCACAGACATCACCACCGACTCCGACCATGCAGAGGACAAGCAGACATCCGCTGTAACCAAACATGTCATTAAAATAGCGCTAAAGATGCACAGAAGCGAGAACTCAGCGGTCAGTCGTCCATTTAAAACCCAGATGCATTTATTTACTGCATTAATACCTTCCTCTGAGCTCCCACAGTGAAGGAAATACAACACAGCTAACAATAAATACAAACGAAACATGGTCGCGACTTCCGCGTTTTAAACGAGACGCTTGCGTTTCAAAATCCTCTGCGCTGATTGGTCACACGAAAGCGTTTAAAGCTGACGTCAGCGACCACAATGTTTTTTCTCTGCGTTGCGTTCGTTTTGTTCATAAGAAACAATAAACAAATTGTTTGTTGTTTCTTGCACTTTGTATTTTATACGTTTAATAGTTAACAGGATCAGACTGAGTCAAGCGACGTATTCATGCACAGGCTGTAAGTGTTGCTATGGTTACAACACTACTATTTATAACCAAGCTGGGCCTGCTGAATTAGACAAAAGTTAATTTTTTGCTTTCACAGTTTTATATCTTTGCACAACATCATGATGTATTCCTCCATTCATAAAGTAGTTTTATCATTAAATATTTGTTATGAAAAGCTGTATGAAACATCCGGTCCACATGACCTGGATTTTAAACAATTAAAAGCAATGAAATTAAAAGGAAATTGAACGATAGCTGATCGTCACACTTTTAAACTTTGTTTTCTACCCACTAAAATGACACAATTTAAAGATTTTCACTGACACTTTCCATTCAGTAAGGTCATCTCATCAATAAAATTACACAATATTCTGGGTTTTATCACGTTTATATAGAATCATACAAATTAGAACAATAACAGTGTAGCTTACAACAATTCTTACACTTAATGTCACTTTGGTAGATCATCTGACATTACATTGCTGTAGCGATAGCAGAACATCAGTGAATTCAAAAACATTCAGGCCTGGAGTGTCAACAGCTCGAGTAAAAAGTGCATCAAAAATGCTGGAAAAGTACAGCAGATAACTGCCCAAATCCATCATTATAAACATTCATAACTGGAACACTGTCTGCACGGCTGACCATACGGGTGTTGCTTGAAAAGCAGTAGTCAAAATTATGGGAGACTTTGAGTTCTGTTAAAGACACTATGGAACAAAGTGATCTCCAAACTGGAACGGAGAGGAATTTGATTGTCCACGGAAACATGTTTAAATGACAGCACTTATGTTCCACAGTGTTTGTGCCATGATTTGGTACAAAAAAATCTCATCTGCATTTTTTGTCTCCTCTCACAAAGAGAACTCCAGGCAAAATGGTCATCTAAAAAGTAGTCACATTGTACTGTATACAAATAAAATATACAGCTGAATGCTTTTAAAAATGGCTGCACTCAGCAACTTAGAAGTTTTTGTTCCAAGTAAATTGAGCAAGTTTGTGGTTTTGTTTTAAACGCCTTTTGTGTGTTGTTAAAAAGGTGGCTGCTTGAAGCTTCAGAAAAATCAGGGCCAAAAGAAAAGTACATAACAATTCATAATTAAAAGAAAAATATATATCATATATATTATATTCTAGACTGTCTAAAAAAGACAATGTGACAACACAGAATTAAACTCAAACTGACAAAATGGAAAAGATTTCAAGTACCTCAAAAATAAAATCTTTGTTTTCTTGTGACCCTCATATATTCCATCATGGTCATATAAAGGAGTATATATATTTTTTTTTAACACTAAGACAAAATACAATATGTATTTATACATACATTTCTATATAAATGGAGTCTCTCAATGTTACAAACGTTTAGCTCATTTTTTTTTTCGATCCTGGGTGCATCGTGGACAGAACCTGCAAAGGAAATAAATATGTTTATTTGTGTTATAAAACTAAGTTATAAACAGTTCCTCTTTTTACTGACACTAAAGAGACAGCTGACATACCATTTCCCCTTAGGTTTGGTCGTCAGATCAACACAGGCAAAGTGAAACCACTCGATCGGACACTGTTAACAAGGAAACGTTCACAAAATGTTATATTGACAGAACAGCACGTTGTATGGGCACAAAGTGAAAAGAACGTTTCATACATCAGGGTTGTCACAGCCGATCATTTCTCCGTACGACACCTGGTGACACAGGCAATACGTGGGCTCGTTGGGGTCCACCGGCATGTCCAGGACATCTGAGGGGTGAACAGGGAGGATGGATTCAGGGAACTCAGGGCTGGAGAAACAGAGAATGAGATCTTGAGTCACTATACTGTAACACATTTAGCATGCCTGCAACTAGAAACACACTAAAAAAACTAGTGTAGCTTTTTAAGATGTTTATCATACAAAAGAAAGATATAATCATCTTTTTCTAATTGCAAACAGTCTGTGAATTTTGCACAAGGCATAAAAGCACAAACATGGGCTTTCAGAAGTGAAGTGACACAATTCCAACACAAAAGCAAAGACATTCGAAGTTGAAACATGACTCACCCGTTTTTTATTTTCTTCTTTTTTGGGGAGTCGTCGTCGGAACATTTCCGTCCTCTTCCTTTAGGGCCTCGCTTTTCCTTCAAGTTTCCTCGAGGGCCCACCTCTACAGAGAACACAAGTACATACTTGATTTGAAGTATGTAGCACATTAGCTCCGGTCTGGTACTGTCTCAAGTAATAGCTGTCTACATGCTTCTACAGTAGCCATTTTCATACATCTATTTAAATCCATGTTTTCTATAGTGTTAATATCCATGTCTTACTCTTAATGGCTCTGTTATCTGGACTTTCATAGCCAGTGACATCCAGCTTCTCCTTCAACTCGTTCTCAAAGCGCGCCAGATCAGCATCAAGCCTGCGAATGTGCTTGTCCACCTGCAGAGCAGAAACCCATAACACAAACAAAAAACATAAACGTACAGTACACACGTACAACATAAACATTCAGTACACACGTACAACATAAACATACAGTACACACATACAACACAAACATACAGTACCTAAACACACAACTCACAACAAACAAAGCAGCGTCCGACTATACACAGACAAAAAACAAATACAGTTTAAAACAAAAACTCCAGGACAGACAAATAAACACAAAGACGAGCTAATCAAAATTTAGCGTTCCTACATCTTTTCAATTTCCTTCATTTTCATAGTAATTTACTACAAAACTAAATACAGTTTTTAAAAATTAACTTAGTATTGTGAATAATTTAAATATTACATATTTAGAATAACAGAATTTCGAACTAAAACAATATTTACAAAAAGAGAATTTATTGAATGTTACTAAATGGAATGACTTTTCCAGGCTTTGAAATTGTTATTTTAACATTAAATCTGTCAATATTTCAAGTTTTTTTACCGTGAATACCCTGAAAGTTCTCCGAACATTTAACAAACACTGACCATCTCATACGTCTGCATGGCGAGCTGGACTTTGTCGTCGCTGTATTCTTTGCATTTGTTGAAGCCATTCTGAATCTTCTGCAGGTGTTCCGCTCTCTGTTCTGGGGCCAGATGTCGGACGCTGGAGATGTACTCTTCTGCAAGCTTATCGATTTCGCCTTTCTTCTCTGCACACACACAACAAACAATACAACTTTAATAACAACTGCACTTTTGTCTTTCCACGCCTGCGCTTTTCACTACAGTAAATTCAGCAGAAAGTGTTACAAAACTCATCGCTGTGGTACTGTGTCAGATGTAAACAAACACTCCACTGCGTCTCGAAACCTAGTAAGTCCACCTCAACAGCATTTCTGGACATCAGCAAAGAGCCACAAGTTGATGGAAGATACCCATGATGCCCAAACATGCCTAGATAGACATCAAACTATGTTTAGAGACACAGCCCACACGTCATCTTACCCTCTGCTCTGTAGTCAAGCTCCCTCATGAGGGTGAAATTTCTCTGGAGCTCACATGGCAAGTTTTCAATGCCTGCAGTCATCAAAACAAAGACGCACAATTCACTTTCTCAGTTTATAAAGAAAAGGACAGTTCTGGACGGGCTCAAAACCATCATCGTCTACTTATATCGCGCAGATGTACAGAAACACATCGCAAACGTCATGTTTCCTACATGTACAAGCATAACACGTTTGTTGACTTAGCCGGGATGTCAACAACGAAGCATCGGGCCGTCCATTGACAACAACTCGCTGTGGTTTTACTGCAGACAAATGCAATTGCTCAAGCTTAAGACTTAAACTACAAAATAAAGCTTTATGAACGCACAAACAATGTCGTGCATCAATGACGTTATGGCTAACTTGCTAATGCTAAGCTGACATTAGCCACCCAAACACCGTCAACCCGCAGCTACCCAAACAGCCTAAATACCCCCCCGATATGACGTTTAATCGGGGTAACTTATTAAAAACATACATTATACTCACTATCGAGATAATGTTCGAGATATATGGCGGTCGCCATGGTGACAAACCTCTCCGGTTTGCTGCGCGTTTGTCTCCGTCGCGAAGACGGACGACATTGACAGCTCATGAATAATTAATGACGCGCTCTCTGCTATAGGTCAAGAGGCGAATGCGTTTAAACGAACCGATTTGATTGGTTGGCAGGCAGGGCTTGGCTTATTAGAATTCAACTCGTCTGCTTAAGAAAAAAAAATAAATAACTTAATGTTGATTCAATGTTAAACATTTAGACATTTTCACAAGTATCTTTGTTTATTTTTTATATGTAACTACAACGTAAAAACAGATTTTAAAGGCAAACGTTTTGTATTCAACATACATACGTATTGTTGCTTTGTTACACTTAGTTTACGATTATAATTATTATTGTTGCTTTGTTACACTTAGTTTACGATTATAATTATTATTGTTGCTTTGTTACACTTAGTTTATGATTATTATTATTATTGTTGCTTTGTTACACTTAGTTTACGATTATAATTATTATTTGCTTTTTGTTACACTTAGTTTACGATTATAATTATTATTGCTGTTTTGTTCACTTAGTTTACATTATAATATTATTGCTGTTTTGTTAAAGTTTACGATTATAATAATAAATGTTGCTTTGTTATAATTACGATTATAATTATTATTTTTTTTTTTTTTAAAATAGTAATGGCAAACAATAGATAAGTATATTTAGATAAGTATATTTAGATAAGTATATTATAAGTATATAGATAAGTATATTTAAAACAAACCTTATTAATAACGTAATATTGCCTTCTTTGTACTAAATGATAAAGCCCATACATGTAAATTTACACTTAATAATAAAATAAATAAAAAAAATTAGGCTTTCTTCTTCGTGTGTATACTCTGACCCGGATACATTATGTGCGCCTCCTGGTGGTGGGAGGATGAACATTTTGTGTGGTCGCAAAATGTTATACGTATTATATTTATTACATAATATATTAACATACTGGAAAGAATAACACGAGTCTACTTCAGTAAATGCCCAAAATTGTTTAATATGAAGGAGTTATCCCAACAGTTTGGAGAAACTGTATGTGTAAGTATGTCTTATTGCTCTTCTGCTGGTGTAGAAACATCACACAGCCAGTTTAATACATGTGTCAGTCATATGAAGTCTGTAGAGAAATCATGAGGAACTTCACAAGTGTATATGTTGTTATAAATGGGTTTTCTGCTGTTATGTGTTTTATAGGGAGAAAACATTATGCATCTTTGGGTGAAGAAAGTCAGTTCCTTGTGTAAAGATCCCAAAGTGCAGAAACAGGTAAAAACAACTTCAAAACATGAAGATATATTTAACATTTTAAAAACTGGATTGCTTAATATGTTTTGCATTATTCAGAGACATGAACCGTCTGCTGGGTAGCCCAAACCTTCATATTCTGTGTGCTCCTTTATTATTTCCCCCCAATGTTGCCTGCCACACAAAGTTTAAAGTGAATATTTAGGTTTTCATTAAACGCCTTTAATGAATAATTCGAGTGGCTCTTCTTAAATAAAGTAGACATTGAAATGTTGCAGTATACATGTGATCTTCAAGCAGAAGATAATGACGTCTGCTGGTTCCTACACATCACAGGACTCTTGAATGTAAAATTTAGAAGGTCGACGCAGGTCCTTCTTTAGGCTGTACGTCTGTCTGCTGGATGGCCCCAGTTTCTTTGAACTTGTTAGTGTCAATCCATCTTTCCCATGTATATATATATATATATATATATATATATATACACACATTTATATATATATACACACACATAGTGGCTGCTGGATTTTCTTAGTCTGGGATGTTATTTTTTCCTACACTAGGGGGCGGTATAAAGCCACACCAAGTGCTTTATTGAGCTTGATGAATGTTTGTGAATAGTCTTATAGTGTTTTATAGTCTGTTTGTGGGTTAATACTGCTAAACGTCCAAGGCTACAAAAGTGTCTTGTTTGTTCTGTTAATTTATACACTTCTGATTTACATGTTTCTCATTCTGCCCCCCATACATCGCTGTCATTGGTCTTTTAAAAAGTATAATATAGTATAAAACTTGCTATAGTTCCCACAGGGACAGCTGACATTGTTTTTATTTTGTGAAATGGAGAATTTCTGAAGACTGCTGAAGCTGCAGTTCACTTTTTGGGTTAAAAAACATCAGAAAAATCAGTTAATGACAAATCAGGTATTGAGCAAGTACATAACAGATCAGTGTTCAATATGGTCTCAGATTCTCAATAGTGAGTTTATAGTCTTTATAAATATAATTATTTATCATTTGAGCTGTTGCCGGGAAATGTCAGTATGGCTTCATTTAACTTCAACACACCTAATAAAAAGTACGTAAAGTAACCTGCAATACGTCTCGTAGCCAATAGTGACATGGTGAGATTGAATAAGCATACGTCTAATACGTGAATAATGTGTCTAGTGGGTTTGATGAATATAAGGGCATATGAGCATCGTTTGCAATGCCACAGTTTAAGCGAGAAGCTTTTCAGCTCCTAGTTTCAACGAGTAGTGTCCTACGAGTAATCTGCATGAAGTGAACACGTTTCAGAAAAAAGACAGACAGGAAAGGATCAACAGTTAAATAACACTGTTTTTGTAGTACCTAGTCAGAACCATCTGGCTATTAAAATCACAGACTGGATTATGTTTGAGTTCCAGGATTTTGTCTCGCTCTTTTTGTCTCTGTATGCATGCTAATTGCCCTTTTTGTTAAAGCCCTGCTCTGGTTTTGTTTGTTTGTCTAGGCTTTTTGTTTTGAGCAGTTTCTGTGATGCTACACTGGAAACATTTATTTGTGTATGAAGTGAACAGTGGAACGGAGAGCATTAGAGTCAGCCGGCTGTTACCAGTCATTTATTCTCTGAGGCTTTTAAGGAATACAGCGTTCTGTCGGCAGAAGGAAATTACCCGCGGTCACTTCTGTATCCGGAAAAAACAGCTAGCTTTTAATCATTTATAATTCTGTGGTCATACGTGCTCAGTGGTGGAAAAAATCAAGCAAATGTTCAGATCCGTGGTTTCATCAGCCCTAGAAATAAACCGAAGGCTTACGCTGTTCTCTGTGGAAATATATAGAAAAAGGAGCACAACTGAAACGGGTGCACAGGGCCCGCCGGCAATCAGGTCCACGGCCTGTCATTATGCTAGAACTAACAGACCCTTCAGCTACCCTCTTCTGATTGTTGGTAACTGGTAGGTGGAGAGCAGCATGTCAAGAACGAGAAAGTAATACGTGTTCATTTTGAGAAAAGAAAAACTAGTTGCATTTATGCTGTAAATGGTGGCAGCCGTAAGAAAATGCGGTTGCCCTGCAGTTACTGTTTAGATAAGTTAAAACTAGATTACAATTGTCTGTATTTCAGAAAATATTTGATTCCATCTAATATAGTGCAAAACTTGCCTTATATTACTATAAACTATGCAAAATCATTGTTATGAGAGGACCTCACTAACGTATTGGTGTGGCAGTAATTGGCACTTTGTTTAAAAGAGATCTTTTATATTTTGCAGTCATGGCATACGCCCAGACGGGCGTTGTAGGTGTGCACACTTTAAGCCTTTTAAAGATTATTTTTGCTGCGTTTGCACTGTTAACTGATTTGCATAAATTCTTTAGTCAATCTGGCTCTGTGCATCACATACAAATAAAACATTAAAACGTGCATAATGCATCAGCTGCATTTATCCTAGATGAATTCCCTCATGTGAAACTGATTTAAAATCATAAAACAAATCTGTGTGCATCATACCTGTGCTGATGTGAGGTCAGTGTGGTGTTGATAAAAATAACCCTGGAGATACCAGGCGGGCGGGTGACAGGACCTCAACACCTGACAGGAAAAATCTGGCTGACCTGCTTAATATCCCATAAGTCAGTGGGCACGAGTGCAATCTTTATTCTGGATGGATAATTTCAGAGTTTGAACATAAGAAATCCTTCTCATTGTTGCACGATAACAAAAAGTTGGGATTCTTTTCACAGAAGTCATCCAGCCTTTGTTTTCCACATGCCTTTTCTCCCTGATTGTCTATTGCAAATCTCCCTTCCCTTTGAACATAATGTTTTCCAAAATTATTGCACGCTGGATATTGGATGTGTGCCTTTGATCTAGCCATCTCAGTGACGTTGAATTGTTCGGATAAAATGAGTGCAGCAGTGTGCTGCGGTGAAGGTCCTCTCCTCTCGTCGTCATAGGAAACCTGGGCGGGGGGAGATCTAATCGTAATCGATGAAAAGACTCACAGTGCCTCGACAGAACCTGTTAATCTTTTTCACCAGGGCACTAAAAGGCCCCGTGAGGCGAGTGGTGAGTCTAGAATCGACTTTCATGATTTTTGACACCCTGTATTCTCTGCTCTTTTCAGAAGGTGGAGAAAATCTCATTTTAAAAGCAGGTCCCGTCCCTCTTAAGGAAAGAACTTTTATTTTTAGTTGATAGCGGTTTTCTTCACCGTCTAGTGGAGTTTGTCACCTGGACATGTTTTTCTGTCACTTAAATGTAAGGTAGGCAGTTTTGGAAAGGCTAGCAATAGCAAGCTAGCTTTGAAAGCATAAGATCCCGCCCTCCCTTCAGAGCGCTCTCCAAAGCCACGCCTCCTCCAAAAAGACATGAACACAGTTTGAGAGGCAAGTAGGACATCGTATCATTGCAGTTGGACCGAATGCAATGATTGGACAAACATTTTATGGTCCTGCACCTTCCACAGAAGATATATATTTATATAAATATATAGAGAGAGACATTTAACCAGCATAACAAAAATATTTCTGGGAAAAACCTTTAAACCTGCAAACATTTTTTTTAAAATTTTGTTTCATGCAGAAAATGTCTCTGCTGTAAATGACCAACATTAGTGAATCAACAGTCCTCGGAAATCACACCTGTCTCCAGGACATCCCCAGACTGGGACATTAGCCCCACGTGTGTTAGGGAAAACTTGGAGGCGCAGCTTCTTTATGCATTTTGGATGGGTTTATGTCTTTGAAGAGAAGGTTATTGGAGGTGTTAGCCTGTGGCAGCTAACACTGTTTACTGCAAGATACTGTATTTTTTGCTTGTATCTGCTTTTCCGGACTGTTTTAGCCTTAGAAACGTTATGGCTGTCATTATATTACTGATTCTCTTTAGCATCCTTTGCTGTCTTTGCTGTCGCATTCTGTTTGTGTGTGACATGCCAAAAGAAGTGAAATGAATTATTCATTAGTTATGCAGATGCAAACAAAAAAAACAATCCTCAAAACCTACAAATAATATCAACTGGTTCAGTTTTAAGTTTTAAGTTGTCAGTTTAAGTTGTTGTTACATACAGGTACAAGTAGTAGATCATTTGCTCTGGGTTTATCACTAGTTATCATACCTGGTCAGGTGACAATCCACTAACAAATGCTCCTGTGTGAATGCTCAGAAGCAGCTCACCCACGCCTTTCCCTCGATGTGATAATTGTGACAGAAATTATGTATGTATGTTAACGGTTTTAATATGCAAATGAGTTTCCATGAATGGAGCACTCAAAGAAGAAATGGATCCCGGAAAAAAATAAAAACGGTCAGTCTTGTTCATTAGCCATGTCCTATTAATTATTTTAAATCTCGCCTTTTCACGAGACGTTCACAAGATGTCGCACTCGATGAACTCGGACGTGGTTAACATGGTTAACGTAAGAAGAACGCTCAATTAGAGCCATGCAAGTTAGCCAACCTATGAAAGTAAGCTTCATTAAAACGTTTTAATGGGAACTAAACTACATGCTTGCAGGAATAATGAAGACAGATGGAATAGAATAACAGATTGTGTGTCTTCTAAGTGGAGAGAAACCAATGTGTAAAATTTTCCCTTTACTGTCAATGTTTCAAGGTGACAAAATGAAACGCACATAAACAGGATGTAATTAGAGAGCTACTGGGCCCAAACAGATCTTCTGTTTGACCTTCACTCATCTGTAACAATCATACTCATTGAGTTTTGACGTCCTGTCAGGACGCCTGCCTCAACAAGACATATTCCTTGTGTCTATTCGCATATTTGGCTTGTCTATTTGGTCTTCAAGACAGGCCATGGTTAGCTGTTTAATTTGACTGACCAGTTGAGCACCAAAAAACCTCATCTAAACAGATCACCTTAACAAGCTTGGCCAAGCTAAGATTCCAGCTAACCCTTGGGCTATTTTTTATAGTAGTTCTTCTTACATAGGATATAAATCAACTGTGTTTGAACGTTTAGACATTTGGAATCCATTTCTGATGTAAACAGTGTGTATGAATTTGGATGTGGAAAGAACTTGCCTTCCTCATGTCATCCAAATTGGAAACAATGTGTGGTTACTACATAGTGTACTTAACTGGCAATCTCAGGATCACGATTTCGATATGCTGTGTCCTATGGAGAGTAGTTCTTTGAATGATTCATAAGTGTTTTGAAAACGCAACCACCCAGGCTAAATCAAACCCCTGATTACCTGTTTCGAACAGCTGTTTTGTTCCAACTTGATTTCCTTTGTTTTTAAATGAACATTTTGGCGTCGACAGCTCCGTGTGTAATTCCGAAACCCCATCGCTTCACCGTTATACAGCACCTCGGTATGTGTGCAGTTGTTTTTCGTTACACAACTATTTCGTTAGCAATGCTAATTTGTTCCCAACGCACATTTTAGTAAGCAAACCGGTCTATATGCACGGCGGTTCCCATCTGGTGGTGACGTCACTTTGTAAGAAGTAACTTCATCTAATATCAAGCTACAGAAGGAGTGTTTCCTCATCACAGAAATAATAAGAAGCTTTAATACTGTCATGAAAAGTGCCGCCTCCCTCCATACTCAACAAACATCAGCTCTGTTTTTACAGTAATTATGCAAATGGGATGCTAGTTACAGCAGGTTGTGTGGCGAAGGCCCCTTGGAGAGATCAAAAGGTTGTTTTTTTTCCGATTTCTGAGGGCTATGAATATTCAGGTCCAACAGTGAGAGGTGGGGGGGGAGGTCGGAGTGAAATTAAAAGCAGTCAAAGGTTGGAACCAGTTTAATTTTTAGACAAGCCATAATTAAATTCCAAAATTGATGTGCCTCAACTTCACAGAGCTAAATGGGCAAAGAAAAGCCCACCACGGCTCATGTCCTGCTTTGTGATGCGAGCTCCCATGATTGTTTATGGATGATTTTGAGGTTAATTTTGTGGTAAGCGGGTCAGAGCCTGTAATATTTGTAGCCCAGCTTTACTGGCCAGACTATGCCAAAAATATCAGTGTTGCCGTGGTCACGGAAAACCTGCAAATATTAGGAAATTTTAAAATTGTAATTTTCAGGCTGCATTCAAAGATCACTTGGCATAATCCAACAGTAGTATAATCGTTCATCAGTCAGTCATCATATTTTAAAGAGGTGTGTTTTGCAGGAATGTACTGCAGAGGCAAACAATGTAGCCATTCGTGCAAAATTATCACTTTGGGAAGATGCAGAAGCCTCTGCCAGCCATCACCTACCAGTGTTAGTAGTCATGGACTCGGGAACAGTCTGTGTCGAGCTGCTGACACAAGCTGAACTTCCTCAGAATTTCCTGAAGTCCATGTTGATCATTTCAATACATTGTAGTTCGTATTGCCGAAGAGTGTGACTGACAAGCGCTTAGGTTTTCTTGTGGCATGTCACATGAGTGTATCCGTGGCAACTGGGCATTTTAAACCATCTCCTACTTGTAAAGAGATGATGAGATTTCTAATGTCCCCACTTCTTTCAAATCACCATTCCCGCTCTTCTAACCCACTCTTCTAATTCCAAGGACTGGTACCTGACACATACAATGGAAATCCGCCCTACTGATCTCTGTATAAAATGACTTTCAGAAAACCATATTGAGCATGAGCCAGTGTGATCATGAACGTCTGAAACAGGAGTCAAAGGGATTCTTTTCTCTGAATATCTGGGAATGCTGTTGTTAGCCGTGTCACTGAATACTAATGCTGCTCTTCAGAACAGCTGGAATGGCTGCTTGCAGACTTTGATCATTTAGTTTTGTGTTCAGAAATTGATTTTGTCTGTGACAAATATCTGTTCTGCGGATTCACCAGCATGGGATGGAAATCGTACACAGTGCACATGGATGTTTGTTTTATTTAGCACATTTTTTGAACTTTTCACAAGTGTATGATTCTGAGCTGTGTCTCCAGACTCTATTCAGGGTTATTATAGGCTAGAAGGTATGTTAGCTAATCCATCCAGGACCAAAAATTGTTGGAAAATGTCACCGGTTTTTATTTACATCTGCTTTTTTCTTATAGATAATATTTAAATTATTTAAAGCAGTATTCGCTGAGTGAAATGTCATGCCTGCTGTGTTACGAGATTACTGCACATGTTCTCTATGTCCTTTTTAGACAAAGACTGTAGCGGAGTAAATGAAATGTGCAATGGTCTGTTAAATGATTTGGTAACTTCATCCATCATTCAGGATGCGCCGACGTGTCCCCATGTGTTGTTAGATGGACCAGAGATGAGCAAGATGGTGACAGAGGAAGAAGGTCATGACTATGATGAGCACGATCCTCCTGATTATAGTTCATTAAAAGCTGTCACCAGCCAATCAGCCGATGACTTATCCAACCAGGTATGTCCTGGTATAAACAGCTGTGTTGCCACTTTTGATGTCATTTTGAATACTACCCTTAAGTTTAGGGACTTGATTCTTCAACATTCTTCAACAAGTCAACAAGACTTTTTATAGAACAATAGGGTAATTAATGAACAAAACATAAAGCTGGACTGCTTCAAAATCAAATCCACTGGGATTTATTTGGTTTGGTTAATATTACAAAGACAAAACTTTGTTCTTTGGAGTAAGACCAGGATCATTTATTCAGAAAGTGACCTGTTTTTTTATGCCTTGAGTAAAACATTCATCGAGGTTAATTAGTGATTAGCAGCTTGCCAGTTGTTCAGAGAAATGATTTTATTTGTTTATGTTGTTGTTTTTGTAGATGAAGACATGCCACCGATTCAACATGGGGCGACAATCACAGACATACGCCGTACATTCCAGACTCATTTAGCCCCAGTGCTGACTCCGAAACAGGTGTGACTCATTACCCACAATCCCTTTCCTGCAGTGCACAGTTGACTATACAGAAAAGATGCCAAAGAAATAAAGATGCCTGTTTTCTTGCCAAAAATATTAGGCAAATATACAAGACCATGAAACTGGTGTTTCATTACAGCCGTTGCTGTTTTAGCTTTATAGAAACGGATGCCGTGTTCATTTGAAATGTCTGCCAATCCGGTTTCTGGTGCTTGTGCTTGTAGGACTTGCTCTGAGCTGTTTGTGGGAGCTCGGTGTAAACTCTTCTTGACTTGGGAATTTACTGTCGATTGCACCGCCCCCCCACGCACTCCCCCGACACATTTGATGATGTCACAGAACCGTCAGTGTCGTTTGGTTTTCCCAGCTGGATAGCGGGACAATGACTCACCTGCACCTGCCTGCTGCGACTGCTCTTATGCATTATTACGGCGAGCTTTGAAACTCCCTCTTCCCAACGCCCCTGCGAACTTTATTGTCTTCACCGCTTCCACTTGTGTAAAGTCTTGACAGTCGTTTTCGAAAAAAATTGGCTGCGCAGGTGTTTGGCGATTGAGATATTGAGTTGCCCTTGTGCGTGTCAGCTGGAAAGTTATAATGCGCCTGGTATTGAGATTGTTGCTGTTTTGAGATCAGCCGTTTCGAATGGCACCCTGCTTTCAAGTGTCGTGTTGACATTTCCGCCTCTTGTTTATTACCTTCGTGAGATTGACAGTTTGAAGTCAAGCGGTGACTGTTTATGTTTCTGATCTCGGGCCTTTTCATCCGTTCTAGACAACTTATATCAAAAGAAGAGGACAGATGCATTTGTGAAGCACAACGTCTGTTTTTAAATCCTTAAAGTGGATAAATTAATGACTTGTCATGTTTGTTTTACATTGTCTGAACAAAGTGTGCGTTGTGCTGCAAAACACCATCATGTTGCGGTTGTCAGGGCATTGCTTTGCGGTTGCTAGGATGATCTGTGTGGTTTCTAGAACATTTCTAGATGTGTGTTTTGGATGGTGGCATTAGCATAATGGCCCACTGTTTAGTATTTTGGGTTGGAGTTTAATTGTTGAAGTCTGTGTTTAGGTATTTAATTTGCAGTACATGTTTTTAAACGTTTTAATCACACGGCTTTCTTAAACTAAGTTTTACTTTCCATGCGTGCTGCAAAAGATCCAGTAAAGTTCTGGAGGAAGATACTTTTGGAGAATAGACAAGCAGGAGGGATAATTATAGCCCAATGTCAAGATAATCTGTCACGTTAGATTTCATTCGTATTGTACGCGTGGCTCGCCCAGAATCTCCTTTCTTTTTTAATGCTACGCTTTTACACGCAGGTGTGTTTAAGGCATTTGCTGTTACCAACCAAAGACAATATTCGTCAAATCAGCGGAATAATACAGCTAAATGCAAATGAAGAGCTTTATCCAACTCATTTGAAATCCCCCAGACAAGAAATTAAATTACAGTTCTTTTTGTACAATTGGACGGAAGATGATATTAGAGCCCGGCTGAGTGTCTGATTAACGTCTTTCGCCCGGCGTGTTTACTCTATTATCTACACAGATAGAAAGACGCTAATGTGTTTCTTTCTCTCTTGTGTCATGTTCTTTAGTTCCTTTGCTTTTTTCTAAAAGGTTTTTCCTCTTTGTCTGTCTTGCCAGTAAAATTACACAGTGGTCTTTGACTCAAGTGTCACTTTTGGCAAGAAATGTACTTTTGTTTGCACTAACATAAACGTTCGGCTCTCAAATGCGCATACTTGAGTATGTTTAGATTCTAAGGGATTGGAGCAAGTTCTTTTCAAGGTTTCTTTCTAGTATGTAATTTCTGCATTTTTTCAATCGAATGTTTGTTGTTCGAATGCTGCTCGGTACGAAGAGGCGGGCTCTTATTTTTCTGGCCGATTTAACTTTCACCTGGTGGACGATAAAAGTCTAACAAAATCTCGTAGAACCTAAATTTGCTCATCCACATCCAAAGACTTCTCATGGCTAGTAAACCGCTAGTATACTGGCGGCGAGTTTTGTAAAATAAAAAAATCAAGATTATTCTGTCTAAGTCGTATAGATTCTCAGTCGAAAATCTGCAATGTTGTGGCACACCGTGACAGTACAGCTATATAAACCCCCCAAAGTAGACTGAACAACCTTCTCAGGTCGAAATTAGCTAGACAAGCTTGATATAAAATCAATGGACATGTTTAGTTCAGCCGAACAGCTGAGATGACCTGTCTGAGTGCATTAGAAGCACACACACAATTGTTCTGTACAAACAAGACCACGAGAAAGAAAAAGACATGTCTCTTATTCACTTTGTAGTTCTGCTGGATTTCAGAGGCCATTTTGATGCTTTTTGATCTCGGCTTGATATTGTGTTATCAGCAGAAACTTCAAAGTTTGGACCTGCTCTCATTTTCATAAAAGGTTAGTGTGTTTATACAAGTTTGTAATTGAGTTTTCCAGACGTAATCTACCTCTGGAGTTCGGGTGGAAACACACACCTGTTTGTTCAAGGAAAACACATCTTCACAAGCCATAGATCTCAGAACATTTCATTAGATTACCTTCTTGCACAAAGACGGCAGGCAAACAAGAAACACAAAACAACCACGAAGGGAATATCATCGCCTGAGAGGTTTTGTTTCATACACAACGTTGCTTTGTGTTTTCCTCACTATTTAGTCTAGATCAGCAGTGCTAAAAAGGCAACATTTGCACACAGCATTCAAAGGATGTCTCATTAGCCCCAGCCTGACACAGGTGTGCACCGACAATTTATTAGATGCAGAGAAAACAGACACTGTCAACAGAATGCAGATGAAATCTGATAGGGGACTCGGTTCGTGACAGCTTTCTCTTTGGGGAAAGACGATCGCTCAGTAGCTGCCTTTAATATTCATTAACATTGGTTGTTTTCTCGATTTCTGAACGAAATTGGATGTTGAAACATGACTGAGTTATTCTTGCTGTCAATAATGTGAGAGTATTTCACTGATAATGTCACAAAGGAAGAGTAGATGGGCATATGTGTTCACCTTAGCTTGTTGCATTTCTGCAGCACAGAAAAGCACTCTATAGTTAGTATGTATAGTATAGTATGATTTTTCTTAGTAAATAATTGAAAAACATTCAGCACAAAAATCCCGAAACCCAATTAGATGAGCAGAGACAACTGCTGGCCTTCTTGCGGTTCTTAAAGTCCACGGTATTGTTCTCTTCCAGCTGATTCTTTCAGAAAAGCCAGAAATTGTGTTTAGATTCAAGAAAACTCTAGCGAAATCTATTTGTGAATGATGCGCCGGTAGATGTTTGTTGTTTTTTAGTCTGTTGCGTCAGTGATGTGTTGCTTCTTTTTTGTATGTCGCAACAAGAATTTTTGGTAGCTTGTAGCTGGGGCACAACTAAGTCGTAGCCAATCAGAACAGTACATTGTTCTGTGCTCATTACTCACCTTTACAACATGAGCTTGACCATATGTAAGTAAGAAATAAATAGTACAGCGACTTTGTAACTTCTAATAATAAAAAAACCCTAAAACTTTTCATGTCTGTAAATGTACGATTTACGATACGAATACGAATGTACGAGGCAAGCTGTGTTGTTTGATTTCTGAAGGGCTTAATTTGTCGCCGTCTTGGTTTGTATTGTTGTTTATATGTTGTGTAGGTGACGCATGATGTATCTAGCCTTTTTCCTTATCAACATCAGGACACCACAGTTCTCGTATTCAATCACACGTTTTTCTTTGTTAAGGCCAGGCCTGTTGCAGCAGGAATCGGTTTGGCGACGCCGTAATAATGCGTTGCGTTTCAAGTCTGCTCGTGTCTTTGAAACAGTGTTTTATTAGTGTAAATACGTTACATACACACCCATCTAACACATGCATTCTCAGCGTGATGTCACCTCCCGAATAAAAACATCTCTCACCGTACCTGTAACAGGACTGACGGAAATCCTCCCGCAGGACAGACTGAGCGTGTGCATACACGTACGTACCTGCTAGCGTAGCTTTGTATCACCGTGCGGTTCTGTAGCACTGTGAACTGCTGGCTGCTTACAACACAATTCCAGCAGTAAATACGTGAACATCAGATACATTTCATCACATGATTTTATATTGAGAAGAAGCATTTTCTGATACCTAAAACTCCACAGAGTAGGCGATGTAAAAAATGCTTGGCTAAAACTTATGTAATGTGTGATGTGTGTTTTTGGTGTGTGTGTGAGCCCTGACCCCAGGGGTGTTTTAAAGACATGATTAATGACATACAGAGGAGTGGGTGTCATTCGGGCGAGATTTAACTGCGGGTGATATTGACATTCAGAATGCTACAGAAGCCCCGGCGTTTGAGGAGGCGTTGAATATCTGATGAAGCCACAACCCTGTTTACCTTTCTGCCTGTGGCTTCCCCAAACCCTGAAGTATTTGATGTACCGATGTTTTAATTACAATTTACAGCACGGACAACATTTACTGTCATTTACTTTAGAATATATTGGATTGCTCTTTATGACCGCTTGAGGCATCATAAATATGCCACAAAGTTTGTGAGGCTCCATACTTAAAGGCATATTATCTGTATTGAACGAATTTCAGATATTCGAATGACATCATTCTGTCAGCCAGAGTTTCTTAACACTGATTGGCCACTTTAACGCCATGGAACTTTTGTATGTATCTGATTGGCCGTCATTCTCTAGCCACCACACATACGATGAGCCATATGTGGCGAAAGGTCCCTTCGGGCACTGTGGGAGCTCTTGGCTGTTAGCTAATCAACTGTAAACACTGAAATTTGTATGTATATTTCTCACTCGCCAAGTATTCCCAAAATGACAGACCAGCAGTGATCTCAATAGCCCTGTGCCCATGTCAAGCAGAAATTTGGGGTTTCCCAATTTCACCCACTCCTCCCAGTGTCTCCGCCAAATTTTCCTCCATTTTCCCTCTGAAATACACCCACGAGCACTAAACTCCAGACTCAAGAGTGGCGCAAGACAGTGCAGGCTGTTGTGTTCCTAAGTGACCACTAAAGGACATGGCGAACAGCCGTGATTCACACTATTTTCACAGATTTTTCTCTGTTTTTATCAGGAACTACTGTGAAGATAACACCTCTTTTCTGCTGAACTGCGAGGATGGTGGTGAAACGGCTGTTGGCGGAGCTTCATCTTCTGCAGGTGAACCTGTGTTTGTGTGGTGTGATCTTCTGAAACATTTCCTGGTGGACTGTATCCCAAACAGATTTAGATGTTTTTGGATTATGCCTTTGCTTATTTGTTTTCTCTTCTGGGAATTTTGGAAGTATTTGAAGGAAAACTTTGTCATCATTTACTCATCCTTATGTTGTTCCAAACACTTATGGCTTTCTTCCTTCTTTAGGACACAAGCAACAAAAATGTGTGAAGACATTGCCAAGGTTTAAATAAAGATGTTTACGCTGTAATTCATAAATTTAAAAATGTAGAAGCGTAATTAATTTTAAATTTAAATTAAATTTGGGGGTTAAAAATGAACGAAAATTTGTTATTGAACAAGTATGTTACAGATCAGTATTCACAACAGTCATCTTATCTTACCCGGATTCACAAACGTACGTTTACGATAAAGATTTATAATTTGAGCTGCTGGATCCAATTTCCCAGGAAATGTGAGTTTGGCTCCGTATGTTAAAGTCAAATGAAAAGAAAAGTATTTTAAAGTAACCTGCAGTTTTATTTTTAAACAGAGATGGCAGTAGAGAGGCGAAAGTTACAGATTGCAGTTTTAAGATCAGATGGTTTAAACGTGTTTATTGTATGAAAAAGAGCAGTTTGAACAGTCTTCAACAATCATGTGACGTGTTTCTTCGTGTGTAAAGCGTCATGTGTAAATGATTACATAATAATTATCATTTTTGGGTAACTGTCTCTTTAAGACACTTAATAATTAACAGTTCACTAATCAATCACTAATCAAGATTTTGTTTAATTATTCTATTCACCTTTTAACAATCAACAGGGCAAATGAATCACTCTCATTATTGGGCCAGAGAAGCAATTGTCTTCACTCAATGGTTTATAGCACCTGATGTTGTAGACAACGGTTTTGCAAGCCGCTCACGTATTACGCTTCAATGGAACATTTCAGGAACCTTGTTGAGATGCTGGTGGGATTATCTGTCCGCTTCTTCCACCCGATCCCAATTTCATTCTTACCATGTCAGATATTTGCAAGCAGATGTGTCATTCATCTATAATCTGTCCTCTTATCTCCCGTTCGCTGATGAAAACGTGGCATCAACAGCCTCCAGTGTGAAATATGACATGACACTGTAATCTCTACCCACTTTCATTTAGACCATACAGCATTTCTGTCAATAACTTTGGCCGAGCACATGCCCCGAATCTGCCACCATGTGCATTACATTTATTAGGAAACGTGAAACATCATTCCTCAAGTGATAGTCACAGACTAGTGACAGTTTAACTTTCGCCTCTCTACCGCCGTCTCTGTTCGAAACATTATACTTCAGGTTACTTTACTTATATTCTTTATGTAGGTTGAAGTCAAATGAAGCCAGACTGACGTTTTCCGGGAAATCGGACCTGACAGCTCAAATTATAAATCTTTATTATAAACTAAAATGAGAAATTTTAATTCAAAGGGTTGCACATTGGGTGATCTAATGTGTCATTTCCTACAATACTGTTTAAAGTGTATCCCAGAATGCAACTGTTTAAGGTGAGCGAAACGATAGCTGCTTATCTCAAATAAATTTAAAATAAATAGTTAAATAAACAGAAACATTTTTGGCCACTACATAATTCCTGTTCTGAATGTGTTGTGATATTTCTACGACATCCTCAGAACAGAAATGAAGTTAACTAACAGCCGCTCAACATGATCATTCAGCCTTTGAAAGTCGTCCCACTGTTTCCTGTTTTTAAACGTGATGGCATGTTTAAAAGTGAACGAATAGACTATTAATAGAGGCAGCATGTGCAGATGGCCATGATTTCCCACCCCCCGGCGGGCAGCCAGCTACATCCCTGCGGCGCGGCAGAAAAAATAAAAAACAAGCGAGGATAGTAGAAATGCACGAGAGCTGTCATTCTTCACAAAGAGCAAAATTTGTGTTTTCAGCGGCTTTGAAGCAACTGCTTTCCCAAGCGAACTGGCAGGCTGTGTGTCGCCTTTGGAAAAATATGATATTATAAGGCAGCGCTTGTGACGTTTTTGTAAATGACTTTATTAAAAAAGCGTTTGCTAAATGACTAGCTTTCGCACAATAAATACTTGGCAGTGTCAACGATTTGTTTGTTCATTTATATGCAAAAGCGTTTTAAGGTTTTTTTTGGCTACGATTAAAACGAGTTCAAATTGAGCTTAAATTGATGTGATGGTTTAGAAGAAGCAAAAATGTTTTGAAAAACTATAAAACATTTTTCAGAAATGTTCAGATGTTTCCACTAGGCACAGATACTCATTGATATGTGCCATAATGTTTGAGTCTAATAATATTGGTTTACCTTGGAATAAAAATGTGGTGACATATTGGAACCATTGTGTAGGCAACACAAAGTAAACCTCGCAAACAAGTAAATTAATTAAAGTATTATCAATTCAGCATTAATAAAAACATTTTTCCAAACATTTAATGCTAAGTGTTAAAATATTGCAGTAACTTCTTCTGTGTCAAAGGCAGGAATGATATCTAATACTGTGGACCTTGAGGAGAGCTTTCACGCTTCTGCTGTTTTTGCAACCACACACGTTTTGGTCTCCTATAGACTTGCCTATAACTACAGACCTCCTATAGATTAAAAAAAGGACCTCAAGGCATATCTGTTGACTAGAATATCACAGAGACTTGGGAATGGGCTCTTCTGACATGAGCCAGTAAGTAATCTCGCAAAACTCCCTGACAACCACATAGCAGCAGCCTGGCAACCACACAGAGCAGCTCACAATTTTGTAATTTTATAAACATTTTCTTACAGACATGTTAAAATCTATGCACTTGTTTGTCTCTCTGTAGATCCTGTGCCAGAAACATCCTTGTCCAGGAGGGCTGTACTGACACCTCTGTAAGTGTGTGCTTCACAAATGTACAACTGTTTAATGATTAAGACTGTTTCAAAGTAATCCAGTTAGTACAGAAATGTTACTGTAGTCTTTTGTCTTGGCCGTGTGGTTTGCAGCAGTGCTTCAGTTTTGAACCCTATCAAGTAGAGTTGGGAATAATAACAGAATCTAAACATTACTGTTTTTGTCATTGTTTTGGGCTGTGTTTTAATTACATTTTAAACTAGACATTATCATTTGAACAGCCAGTCAGTAATTACGCTGATTATAAAGATGGAGCTCGTTCTGTCAACTAAATCTCATTAACCAGCATTAGTCATTAGTTCACAAACTAAACTACACAGGCTGTAGTAATGTTTGTTATTTTAATTGGTGAGGATGATGCAACAGAAAGACGTGTTGATTATATATTGTCTTTTTATTATTCTTTATTATTTTCTCTCTCATAACATTCAGTTCCGACTGCAAGCTTACATCCCAGACAGCATTTACGTTCCTGTGCATTTATTAGTGCTGCAGGAAATGCATTTCTGAGCACAAAAGGTCATGAAAATCATGCGCTTTCATTATTTTTTATTTTTAATCTCAGCCCTATTTGCGAGTTTGACTTTTTCTCCTTGACATTTCCTGCCCTCTCTTCGCTGCCTTAAGTGACAAAAACATCAACAAAAATAATGTCGCCAACATGGTTTTCGATACTTCTTGCCGCACTAAATTTGTTTTAGGAGAAGCTCTCCTCTTGAGGGTCCGAGTGTACTTAGTTACCCGACAAACAGGATGATAAGGTCACACAAAAACTAGTTCAGGGGAGATTTGTCAGCATGCGCCCGACTTCTTCCGAGGCTTCATTTGTTTGTTGTTTCCTTTCATTTCTGTGCAAATGAAGACGTGCGAGCAGCTGCAGGGCTGCTATGGTTACCCGGATAATAGGGGCACATCGTCGCATACACACGCAGGCTATTACACACATGTGTGGTATGATTATTGAAGATTTTCATAGAAGGCGGTACAGAAGCTCAGTTAAAGAAGTGTGCACTTTCCGCTGTATGCCTGCGGAAAACATGAGCGTCTTGGTGCGCAGAAGAACTCAGCGTTTCATTTCAGCCATTTTCAGCCTAATACAAAAGCCAGCACATATTATGAGATAAAACACAGGTCCTCCCGTCGCATTTTGTGACATGTTATGAAACTGGTGTCTGTCGTGGCACATGGCACGGCTGCGTCTATTCAAGCTGTGCTTTCCTGTCATTTCTCTGATTGGGGACTAAATGAGTCTGTTTCTGAACACAGCAGCTCAAAAGTTGTTTTTTGAGTCACTCGTTAGTCCAACCTGCCTGTTAAAAACTGGTGCGTCTTTGGCCAGCTAAACTGCTGCTTTTGTGAAAATTTAGTTGTTGTCATAATTCATGTTATTTCAGTTTCGCTAATAACAGTTTTATTTTGTTTTCCCACCCTAGAAATATAATGAATGCAGAAATGTGGCCGCAAAGCCAAAATTAGCCAGGTGATATGTAAATTGTCCAAGCAATGTTAATAAAAAACACACAATTGCAGCTTTGTCTGCAGTTGTCAGAAAGCTCAGAAATTCATTATGAGCAACCTTCTCATTGTCACATTTGCATGCTCTGTTAAATGTTTATAATTACTTATATGCGTCTAACAGATGCTTCAAATTTAATTTCTTATTTCTGTAATGTATCTCATCAAAATGGCCTTCAGTCTGTTCATCTGTTTTTGGGTCATCGGAAGTGTACGTATTTACATTTGTTGTCATTTCAGCCTGAATAAAACCCATCTTATTGGAAATACCAACTGATATCGATTTCCAGACTATGATTTTTCAGAGCATGTCTCAGCCGTGAGTATGCCACGCTGTTCTCTCCAGGTGAAGATGAGTGTGGTGTTATCTTCACAGCAGGAGCTCGCTGTGTCCACGCTCTGTCCATCGCAGCTCAAAGTAATTAACACACAATGCATAATAACAGCCAGTTGTTCTGTGGACAGCCGGGGCGAAGGGACGTCACGTGTGCAGAATAATAATAAAAACAGGCTTCTTCCACGACATTCATTTGGACACTTTGGTCCCTGGGGAAACAATCTGAATAATAAACAGTTACTGGAGTCTGAGCGCGTTAACAAGTCATGTTTCATGTGTGTTAAAGAAAAAAAGCAGTTTTTAGAATACCCACACATTATATAACCCAGTTACTTTATATTGCATCAGTTTCATTACATTGTGGAGAATTTCTCATGCTTGTAAGGTTGTGGGTTCACATCCCAGAGAACCCACATAGTGGAGAAATGTACATTTTTAGTGCACTTAAAAGGGCTCTTTGTCTACGGTGCGCTCTTCAAAACCAGCTAGATGCAGAACAGCTGGGGCAAACGGTCTTTAACGTTTTTGCTTGAACTTCCTTCAACTCGATACTGCGTCTTGAGGGTGCAACACGCGAGGTAGCGGTCAGAGACGTCCGTGTGGGGCATGTGCACGTAGGCCTACAATTAAAAAAATATCACAGAGGTAAAACACGAACACATACCATGTGAACTGGTTTTAAGATGCTCGGATACAAGCAACTACCAAATGCATCAACATAATGCTTTATATTTTAGATTCTGCAGTTCTAATGCATGTCTGTCTTATGTGTTTTGATGTTACATTAACATTATCGCTCCTAGATTTTAGTTTACGTTCCGCAGTAGCTGATGTCGATGTTTTTATTACTATTTCTGTATTAAATTATTAATGTTTTCGTCCCCCAGCTGTCAGCGCGGTGTTCCAGCAGGAAGTTTCATTTCTGTTTCCTTTCTCACCGGAGTCTTATCGCCGTTTCCAGGAGGAAGTGTCCAAAGCTGGAGGCAAGAACAAAAGCTTCTCACCAGGAGTCAAACGTGGCTCTGCGACTGACTGGAGACTGCACATGCTGGAAGATCCTGAAAACGTGAAGAACTTTCAGATGGAAGTTTCCTACGAAAGCAAATGGTCATGAGGCTTTTAAAGTGTTAAACAACAAATCGTACCAAAAACCTGCAGTATATGTAATCAGGGAGTATAACTGACTATTGCTGTGCATTAAGGGGCATGCATCGCGCGCCGTCTTTTGTTATGAATAAAGATTTTTACAAGTTACAAACTGATTCGCAAATGAGGGCTTGAGCCACATAGACAAACACTCATGACTCATGACAACGTGACTTTTGACCACTCTTCTGGTCTAACGATTCACTAATAATGTAATTTGTTAAAGCTTGGCTTAAGAAATTTGGGAATATTTAAGTGCGTCACACCAGTTGGAAAAGACTTTATGACAAATGTCAATGCAAAAATAGAATAGCATAGTTTTTACGTTTGCCTGTCAAACCTGCATTTTAGGTGTCTGTTTAGTCCCTTGTCGCTCTCCACCATTGCATTTTCGCACATACTTAACCATTTACAAATCAAACTTTTCAGGGCTGAAGTCCAAATGCTATCTGATGAGGTTCTCAGCTCTGACTCGCATGTTAATTGTTCTTAATGAGCTCATGTGAGAATAACACTGATCGTTTTGCTGGTCACGGTTCTAATAAGCAGATGTTTGGCCGTGGGAGAACGATTCAGAGAAATATGAATATGGAGTTGGAAGCAACAGTTAGCACATACTTGATTCGCATATTTCACAAAGCAGCTAGTTATGATCATCCCAGAATGATTTTAAGTCTCAGCCCCAACCCGTGAACCTCCAAACGGTTGTGACCTTTGCAAATTCTTTTCTGGGAATGACTCACTCAAAAGTTCTCAAGTACTTTTTGACATGTCACCTTAGTTCTGCTCTCTCTTGCGCACACACTTTTGGTTGCTGCCCCTCCCTCTTAAAATTCTGCTGACATTCTGGCCGGTGTTCTCTCTCCAGCGCTGGTCCTGGTCTTCTCACCTTCATGCTCGCAGCATGCATCTGTTCCCTTTTCTCCGGCCTGTTCTTTCATCTTTGCCTCTCTCTCTCTCTCCCTCTGTGTTTTTCACCGTTTCTTTCCGATGAATATTATCGTGTCTTGAATGTCAGAACCAACCCTTTCAGATTCACTGGCACAACTGTGTTACATTATGGCTAACAGCAATTCTGGCACAATCAAGATAAAAAAATACCTGCAAATAACTATATAGTGCTTTTGTAAAGTATATAGTGCTTTTTAAAATGCCAAGCTCTGCATTGTTAGTTTTAAAATTGCTTTAATCAGACCTTTGACATGATAATTATGCGATTTGATGCAACAGATTGCCGGAGCAAACACAATATTGAACTTTGCCACTCGACTTGACCAGACAATATCCATCCAAATTTGGACACCAAGAGAGCCAATAGCATTGCATAAAAAGTGTCTGATTTGCATGGTGGACCAGTAACCCTTTTGTGTAGTAGCTGACAACAGTATCAATGAATAATTTTAATCGAGGGGGACATCAAATCAGCGCATTAGCTGTCCTCTGTCGAGGCCTTGAGAACCAAGAAGATTGTTACAGAATGATAATTCATGTTGTGTTATCGTCTGAAGTGGCTTCGGGAGACGGCGGCTGTTGTTCGTTCAAATAAGGGTCAGAGCTCTTCATCTCTGGAGATCAAACATCAGAAGCTGGTTTCATAAGGGTCTCTCCTGCTTCTCTCCTGTAGACAGTAAGCGAGCAAATCCCTGTTCAAATGAGTTGTAGCTCGCACACCGGGGCTTTACATTACTGTAGGTCTGTTACCGCAAGAATAATGTTATAGAGAAGCTTAGTTCTAAAAAAGCACTTAGCAGTTTTCTCTGGTTATCTTGTTTTGGCACCTGGATTCACGTTCCAAGTCAAAATGCTTTTAATAATTTTATTTGCTTTTTAGCAACATGAAACATGGTAAGCTGAAATAAGACTATTAATGCTTAAATTCTTTCCAAACCAAAGCCACAAAACTACAGTTTGGTACTATGGCCCCACTACAATACTATAGCTTTTCAAACCTGGTACTGTCATGTTTTTTTAGACATGTTGCCATGGTAATAAGCATCTATTCAACCAAACAGAAAAAGCAGTTCAGAGTCAGGGCACGTATTTGCATTTTAAATGGGACAGTTTTTATCTGTGTATTGGTAATGTGCATTACAGTTGCAATCCATAACCTTTGCCTCTCTACTGCCACCTCTGTTTAAAACATAACATAAAATTGCAGGTTACATGCAGAGTTATTGTCTTAACATTGATGTCAAGTTTAAAGTCTAAACAACTGCTGTAAGAACAAGCTACAAACGCTGCATCTATAGTACCGCACGTGTGATGTAGTATCTGGATCTTCTTTCCTGAGAAATCAGACCCACATAAATTATAATTATAAAACTTTATTATAATTTACAGTTGTGAATTGAGGTAAGGGGATCGTTTTGAACACTGATCTGTTATGTACTTGCTCATTTTTGTTTTCTTTTTAGCCAAGAACAGTTACGGATTGCAGCTTTAGGAAAGTAAATCATTTGAATTCAATTGATGTAACGTTGACTCAACATCATTGAGAAATGTTACTGGACTGGCGCTAAGCTTGTTTTGAGGTTTGACAGAAATCTTAGTGTGTTCATCCAGAAATAAGACCCATTTGCATTATTTACAACATTCATTTCACTGTTTTAAATTAATAGTTTCACCACGTTTGAATGATTTCCTGATGGCGATTTGCAGATTCTCAGGTGATGCTTTTTGAAAGGGATTGTATTAAATCCTGTCAGGAAGTTCCGGGTTAAGGTTCTGTTAAGGGCTAATTTGGACTTTTTAATTAAAGACCGATGACATATTTTAAAGGGTTTAAGGGGGAAATTTCACAGGTTAACCGCCAGAACTAATGAAAGCTAGTGAGAGAAGCACTATTCGCTGCAATTACATTGGATTTTACAGAGGTGCTATTATTCCAGTATTAGTGTGATGCATGTGTGTGGATGCAGGAGTGAAGCGTCTGCTGTCCTGCTGCTCCAGAATCAGTTCACGGGCTGAAGTTGCTGTTTTGTGGCTGTACAGGGAAAAGAGTCACTTAGTAAATGAGGGCCAAAACCTCTGACAATTATAATTAAGGGCTTTTATAACTCCTTAAGCACTTAGAGTGTTTAGAGGGAAGAGGAATTATATATATATGTATCTGTATGTATGTATCATATATATAGAGAGAGAGAATGTATGTGTGTGTGTGTGCGGATGTGGCTGCTGTCTGTGGTGCTGAAACTACTGCTAACCCTGCAAGAATGAAAGAGCATCATTAACTACCATTAACAGCAATTTTCACAGCAATTATTCGTCTACATTCATTTTCATTTGTAAATGTACTGTTGAGATTACTGTTAAATTACTAGGATGAATTATCGTATTGACTACTGCTCATTTATATGTGTACAAATATTAGTATTTGAAGAAATGGACACAACCCAAAACTAATAAATGCTGTGAAAGCATGCAGTTCCCAACAGCACTGGTTTAATTACAATTAAAGTTAAAAAGCCCCTGCAGCACATAGAAAGGAATTGAAAAGCAAAACCTTGTTGGTTTTTAACTCTTCTAGCCTCCAATGCAATTGTAATAAAGTGCCAAATAAAATAATACAAAATATCATTTGGATTCAATGCAAATATGGTTTAAATAATCCAGTTAGAGTCCAATGATCATGTAGGATCAGTTTAAATCTTGTATATACTTATATATATATATATACACACATGCATAGAAACACACACACTGTGTATGCAAAGCATATATACATAATAATGACATTGCATGTTATTTCACGGGCTTTATCGCAAATCTGTGCCACTGTGGATGCCAGTCAGATATCCTGGCAGACAGGCGTGCCCGCTGGTGATTTCTGTGCGCAACAGTTGACGTCTCAACCGAGCAGTGAAAAAGAGCAGCTCTGCCTTCAGTCTCAGTGCCTGGACTGGACCTTCCTTCTCATGAAGCCCCCTCAGGAAACAGACGTTTCATATTAGTTTAGTGATTGCTCTGAAGGCTTCAGAGATGGACGCGCACTCCAGATACTTGGAGACTCCATCGGGAACGTTATTCTGGATGCGCACTGAAGTGAACGCATCTCCGGGGCGATGAAAACTTAGTGCATCATCCATTAAGGACACACGATGAGCTTCGACCTGTTGCTGCTTTTCTAGATCTTCTGCATGGGACGATGGTCACCTGCTTCTCTGGATTAAATTCCTCCAACATCACGACCGTCAGCCCGGACGCGGACGGTTCCCGGGGTACACGATGGTCATCCTGCTGATCCTCATGATCACCCTGGTGGTCGTGGTGGTGGTCGGGAACGCGCTGGTTATCCTCGCCTTCGTGGTGGACAAGAGCCTGAGAAACCAGTGCAATTATTTCTTCCTCAATCTGGCTATTTCAGACTTCCTCGTTGGTACGTATTGAGATTTTCCCCCACAGAAGTCTATAACATTTCATCATTTTGTTGCGTGCCATCATATTTTATGAATGCTTGTTGCACAGTTTTAATGCAACCTGCATGTGTGCATGAAATTATTGGATCATACAGACACTCCGATGAGCGTACAAGTGAAAGTTTCACAGATCAGACTTCAGCAACCATAAACCTGGCTGTCTGGTTCTGTATATATATATATATGTATATGTATGTATGTATATATATGTATGTATGTATGTATGTATATAAACAGGATGTTGGATATTGTTGGCCATTAAAATGTACATAAAATAAAATAATTACATCTAATGACAGAAACTTATTTTCCACAATATTTCCTCGATATGTACTTGATGGAAAATGTACCACAGAAATGTATTTATCTTTAATCCATATACTGCAACGCTGTTAGTAGGTTTGGAATGGATTCCAGTGGGCGACACTGTTAATCTGCTAAGTGGGCACAGTTTTCAGCAAATGTCCATCATGTGAAAATAGTCAATATCGTCCAGTCAATGGCAGGGTAGGCGATTTCTGTCTCTTCAAAAGTGATCTGAATATATTTATAGAAATATACTTCTTGTGTGGAAGGGGCAGGACCATAAAATGTTCATCCAATCATTGCATTCGGTCCAAATGCAATAATAGGATGACCTAATTGCCTGTCAAACTATGTATTTGCATATCTCCATGCACCGTGTTCATGTGTGTTGGAGGAGGCGTGGCTTCACAGCTCTCAAAAGCGAGGGCGGGATCTTATGCTTTCAAAGCTAGCCTGCTACCCAGTTTACAAGGCAAGTCTGGTTGTGAAGTGTAACATTTTTCAAGCTGTATTTTTTCTTGTATCGTCTTTAGTTTTAGTCTTCAGTTCTCTGACTGCAATACTGATAAACCACATTCAACCTATTAGAGCCTCTATACATAACCTCAGCGTGACTTGGATAACTCAGAATTGAACCGCAGATGTTTTATTACTAAAGAGGTGTTATCAAATATATGAGTTCATATATTTATGATCACATATATTGTGGTCAGGTAATCATTTTGAGAAGATTAGAATCGGTCGATAACAGTGTAAATGATCAACAGATCGATCGATCGATGGAATCCTGACAGCTGTGTCATTGGAGAAAAAACACTGTCTCCTATTTTTTAATAAACCAATTACCGAAATCTTATTGGCTGTCATGAAATTGTATGATGTAAATGTACGCATTACAAAACTGTCTAGATATAATGATGACACTGATGGTGAACTAATAAAAAGAAAATCGCATTAAAGCCAAGGGTACTTCATTCCAAATGATTTAATCAGCTATGATTTTTGGGCTTTATGTTTGTGCTTTTCATATCCAGAGAGATTTCATATACTGCGTTAGTGACATCTAAACCACCAGGCATAAAAATGAACAATGACCCCCATGCATCAGCAGAGGCTTTAGATTTCAGCTGTTCTGTGATGTGCCGGCACCATAAATTATTGCCTTGTATTCAGAGTGCATTAGCAGACGAGATCCGAGATTCTATCTGCACTTCATTTCAAAATCTGCACCGACCCTCTTTCAATTCACCAAACACTCTCGGCCTCCTCAAGTGTTTATTCGAGGCTCACCGGCATTAGCCCTCCGACGATGCAGCGCTTGTTGCTTTCACAGCCAAGGTTCTTTGAAACAACTTGGGCGTATCTCTATGGCTTCCCTACGAGGGGGCCAGCCCACCTCGACACATGCTCGCGTAGTTCAAATAAAGAGTTTTTCAAATGCCAACCAGCTCAAAAGCTCTAAATAACAGAGCTGGATTATAGACCAAACATCTCTGCGTCCGTCAGAGGAATGGCAGCGGTGAAACAGCTTTGTTTTTTGTTCTTTTGCAAGAAAGCTTTCTCCTGACATGTCAGGACAGGTAAAGAAAAGCAAGAGAAAGAGACATACAGCTTAACACAGTTAACGTTCTTGTCGCTTCTCGATGGCTTTTTGATAATGGCTCTTGATTTATCACTCATATTGTTCAGTGACTCCTTTGTGACATGATCCATTGATTTGACACTTTGAAGGGGCTTTTATATCCTGCATAGGAGAAGCGTGTGTTTATTGATGCTACTGTCATTACAGCCAAACCTAGAATGCAGTCAAACGCGATGTGTCTCTTTCCAGGGGCCTTCTGCATTCCGCTCTACATTCCCTACATCCTGACGGGCAGGTGGATGTTGGGCCGTGGCCTCTGCAAACTGTGGCTGGTGATGGACTACTTGCTGTGTGCCGCTTCCGTCTTCAATATTGTGTTAATCAGCTACGATCGTTTCCTGTCCGTTACGCGAGCGGTAAGTACAGACACCTCGTCAGCCAGCCTGAAACCAACATGAAATGAAAATTGACCCAATTTGCTTTTCCCGTACACACTTCAGGCGTGCGATTCATCAGTGCTTGTTTTTCAGCAGATGTTTGTCTTCACAGGCGTTAATCAGAACTGGCTCTGCGTCTGAAACAGCTTTCCAGTTTGCTGATGTCATCTACTCTGCTAACAAGCAGCGTTCTGTGAAAGTTCTCTCAGTTAACAAAAAAGTTCTTGCAACATTAGTGGAACAATGTTTAACATTATATATAGTATATATAAAAACATTATTCTTAAATTGTTGGAACTTTTAAAAATGTTTAAAGAGGCTGACGTTCTTATATCCAAGCAATGACGTTAATGCAACATCCAAAAACTGGACGCTTTGAACGCTCCTAGAACTTTCAAATGAACATTTTTTAATGTTTTTGTTACTTTAATAAAAATGTTCTTACAATCTAAAACTGTTAGCTAGGTAGACCATTACAGTTAACCAATAACCATTACGGTTAACCAGTTATCCTGCAGTTTGAAGCTAGTTAAAGTTAGTGTGGTAAAGGTTACACAGTTATTGTAAGTAACGACAGATTAAACAAAGGATGTTGCTGCTGCCATTTCTTGTTGACTTCAGGTACTGCGGCTTACAAACAAACTCAATACAAACAGATGGCGCACCACAAATTTGCCTTTGTTTAAACCGAGTGAACCGTTCACTAAACCCACACTTACTCACAACGCTGAAGGCTGTGTTATTGCAATCAGATGCATAATAAACGAACAAGTTCTGCTTTTGCCCCAGTGGGACAGACAGCGTGAAGAAAGGTGCAGTAGATGCAGGCAGGCTGCAGCATTCTGCTGCTCTGTGGTCATGAATTTTTCAGTGCAATTTACTGCGAACATCCGCTTTGTTAGTCACTGACCGCATCATCCATTCATATTCATATTGATATATAGTGATGCAGCCTGAAGACCAGTTTTGATTTACAAACATTCAAACTTGGTTTGTTTTAAACGTTCAGGAGTTTGTTTTGGTATATGCACCCTACATAGGCAGCTGCCTTGTAAGGCAGTGTTTGAACTCAAACATTCAAGGAATCTTATAAGTGACTGTATCACAATGTTCTTTCTAGGAATCAATTCTGTACATCGAACAGACAGTTCCTGTTACTTGATCTTCAACAGAACTGATTTCAGAACAGATTGCCGATGGCATTTTGCTAAGCCTTTTTAACTCTGTATTTTTCTGTTTAAAGACCAAGTGAACAGGAAGCTGCAGCCAACTTTATTTACATCAAAGTTCTGATGTTCTTCAAAGTGAAACAGAAAAATGTAAGGCGTGGTTTGTTTTTAACTCTCTGAAATGATTGGATCTAGACGTGCCAAAGCTCATAGCAGACTGGCCATTGAAGGGGAGTGGTTAATGGCTCTGGCTCCGCCCAAGCTGTCAAACTGACATCATAGGTCTGTCGTTCCAGAGGGAAAGTACATTTTCAGATTTTAATTAAAGATTACAAGAGTACGTTAAAAAAAAACGTTTTTTAAATAATGACGTGCACAGAAAAAATCATTTATAATAAATACTGCAATATTCCATAAAAAAAGAATAGTATATTCTGATGTCATGATGACTTAATCAGAGTTGTTCTGGCTTTGTCCACCATTTTTGAAAGACTTTCAGACTGATCTCGTCTGCGATTGTTTTTCTGTGAGAGTTGCATGTGTTGCTGCCTCAGAATTTTGCAGACACAAGTGTCTTTTGTACGAGTCTTGGTGAGTGTGAATTTAGCCTTCAACTGCTGCCTACGTAGGCAATTCACAAAGTTTTGGAACTAACACACAGAAACTTGGTCTCACAATAGAGGCTTGGTGCTTTTCTTTTTAGTCACATACTGCATTGTACCATCGCATTGTAGTTTGCGTCTTTTCTGTTGCAGTTAAAGTGTTGACGTGTCACCCCTGCTGTCATGCATCTGCAGTGGCTTCTGTTAGCTATTTCGGACATGCGGGCAGCTGCCCAGTGAATCTACAGGCTATAATGACTTGCACTGAGTCTCCATAACAAGACTGTCCACCCCTCACCTTTATATCCTGCTTGTGTGTGTCGTTTGATCTAAAACAGAAGCAACACACCAAACTGACCACTGTAAGGAAACCAAACATACCCTGCTAACAATTTTAGGTTGTAAGAACGTTTCCATAACATTTCCATTATGTAATAAAAATGTTAAAACGGTATTTTGAAAGTCCTAGAAATGTTTAAAACAGTTTTTTTAGATGTTTTATTAACATTACTGTTTGGTTATAAGAACATTATTTAAACGTTATAAATTCTGTAACGTTTTAGAAATGTTTCACTAACAACTTAACAAACATGTTTGATATACATAAAAAATACACACACACACACACACACACACACACATATATTAATATAAATAATAATGTGTATTATTCACATAAATCTGAGAAAATCTTTAGAGAGAACATTAGCCAGTGTTCTGAGAATGTTCCCTGTAAGCTGTGTAGTTGTCTTGATGTTATGGTTAAGTTTTGTTTTAATCCTTGGTAGCATTTGCAGTCATTATTTACGACAAAATATTTTGATAAATCCTAAAATTTTCTGTTCAATTTAAATGAATACAGACAGAGAAAATCCCTCATTAAGACACGTGAATGTGATTTAATGATAAATTATACAATTCAAAATGAATATATTTGAAAATACACTGCTGCCTTCTTTTGGTAATCACTAGACGATCATCTAAACCTGTTTTAAAGAGTAGCTTGACTCTTAACTCGGTTTTAAATGAGCTTCTTCAGCTCTAAATCTTAAGTGAATATTCTGCTGTGTAAACCACATGGCACCAAACACCACGACAGGAAGGAACTTCAATAATCATTTCATTGAATGTGAGCATGTATCTCCGTTCAGAACTGCAAAATGATGATAAATTTGGGTTCTTGAGGTACTTAAATAACCTCCCCACACATTCACGGAAAGCGTTGAGCAAAATACACTCATGGAATGATGTCCTGCTGTGAAACACCCATTTCCAAGTTGTAATATCAAATGGCTTATGACGTTCCAGAGCAGAGAGAATTATGAAACGCAAATATTGATTTCCTGCAGAGCATATAGTTGGAAAAGGCTTTGTTTTGTTAGGAAACATTAGGGTGCAGGTACGTGTTAAAAGGTTTCTGAATTTAGCAGCTTGTAACTGAATATCTGGAGAACTGTGAGCAGCATAACTTTCGATACCCCTTCACTGTTATCCGAGCACATTATGCAATCATAACATCCCAGGCATGTGTTCGGCACACTCATGCATAATGCATAGAAATCTGCATGCATTGCGAACAGATTTCCCGTCCTGCTTTTTTGACGCGCTCATTGTTGAAAGTATTGTCACCGCTTCCTGTTTATAGCTCGTCTGTTTGCGTTATCTGTGATTGTTTTTGAAAGGTAAAATATCCATCACGTGATTCACATGCTTTTCACATTTCATGACATTTTAAGATGCCGTGTTTTATTGAACATGTCTGTGTATGTAGCAGTACTGTCACGCTGACATTTAAAAAACACATCCCAAATAATTTGGCTATTTGTCTAGTGAAGTTATTACCAGTCAAAGCTGGTTCTTCTCTTTCTGGTGTTTACTTTCCTGTAAAAGTGTGTTGCTTCAACAACAAATAATGTTTGTGTATATATACATACATACATGTACATAAAGTATATACATGTATATATACACAAACAATATTGAAATATGAAAAATATAAAATAATGACCTGGACATGTTTTTGTGCAATTGTCGAAGTTTTTTCTCCAGCAGGACAGTTCTTTAATAACTGTTGTGGGAACCGTTGTGTCAAAAATTAAATTTATTTATTGCCTCTGATGGCCCTGAATGTAAGTCTGCACTGCTAGAAAGTGTGAAACGTTGTGATGTTTGTCGTGCAGTTGCTCAGATGCCCTGAAGACATTTAGTATTTGCAGTAATTTCAGGGCTAAAGCAGCATTAGTTTATCACAGGATGATGCCCTGGAGGGCTCGTGGCTTTTACGAATTCTCTGCTTGTCATCTTTCCAATTGTCATTTCTGAAAGATTGAAATGGAAAGTGTTTCTGGCTGGACTCTGGGGAGAGAGAGAGAGGCGGTGTGGTGAAGACAGGCTTATTGTCACATTGACCCTGCTGTCCAGAAGCTGAGACAATTATGCAGTCTATCCTTCTTGGCAGTGTGTTGATCTGCTAGTAAAAGCGCATCTGTTTGTGCCTTCTTTTCTAATTAAAGCAATAGTTCACCTTAAAATGAAAACTCTCATAATTTACTCCCCCTCATGCCATCCTAGGTGTATATGACTGACTTTCTTCAGTCGAACACAATCTGAGTTATATTAAATAATATCTTGCCTCTTCCCAAGTTTCTAATGGTAGTGAATCATGCCCGAGATTTTGAAGCTCCAAAAAGCTCATTCATCCATCATAGAAGTAATCTATACGACTTCAGTTTGTTAATAAATGTCTTCTGAAGTAAAATGATACGTTTGTGAAAGAAAACGTTAATATTTAACGTTATTATTATAATATTTAATATAGTTAGTTAATATTTTAAACATATTTACCAATCAATGTCACGTTTGAATGTAAACACCATTTTAAAGCTGGGGAGAGCCAGGATATTATGTTTATTATAATATTAATATAACTCAGATTATGTTCGGCTGAAGGAATTAAAGTCATATACCTAGAATGTCTTGAGGGTGAGTCTGTTGCTCCTGAACTGCTTGTTTGCAGATGCCACCTCCTGTGATCAATGTAATAAACATTCCTGCAGTTTATTGTGTGTAAAATGATGATTATTCCAGTGGTCTATTAAAAGAATTAAATATTTTTCTTTAAAGACAATAAAATAAGGAAATAAAGGCAAATGGACAAAAAAGGAAGAGCAAATCAGCCATTTTCATCTGTGGTGGTAATCACACACCTTTCTCCATTCGCATGCGACGATTACTTGTGTGTAGAGATGAATGAATAGAGGAGAATGAGATCTCAATTTACTTCCTTTATTTCTTCCTCTTTTCCCAAACCTCGTGGGTTGTCTATGTAGGCAGCATTTGAAGACATCAAAAGCTGTTCTAAAAGATGCCTTCTTTTGACCAAACTATAAGGCAGCATGTTTCCATATGTATAAGGCAATCCCACAATGCGTTGTGACCAAAAATATACAGCAATCCCACAATGCATTGTGAAAAAATATAGAGCAATTCCACAATGCATTGTGACAAAAACTATACAGCAATCCCACAATGCATTATGACAAAATCTTTCCAAGATGGTGGACAAAGTGTGAGAATTGTGGATTATAAATGTATTTATAATTGTATTCCATATAAAAGCAATGTATAAATGTTACTGTTTCGTGTATTTTATTCCTGCGGTGTGCTATTTGTATATGATGTACAGAGTTGCTGCCTACTTAGGGTGTTTCAAATCAGCACTCCAGTGATTCCATTTCATTTAGGATGCTGCCTATGTAGGCAGAAGACATCAGGGCAGGACACTAGGGATTTGAATGGAGCCATAGCATCGCTTCACTAATGTATGATTGTTGCCCAGTGTGAATGGGGGTAGAAACTCTATTCACTGCATGAAGAGAATTTATTTACTCGCCCTGATCTTGCCTGTAATTTATAATTTCATCAGATTTAGAAGACACACCGATTAACTTATAATAGCTATATTAATTAATTCAATTTTTTGGGCCGAAATCATCAGATGAATGCCATAATCAATCAGTTCCGCGGCACAGGCCTGTGATAGACTCCATTCTTTCTTTTCCCTCTTTTCTTTTTGTGCTTTGCATTGTAAACTGTGAATTGAATAAATCATGAAGCCGTGGAGGCAGTCACACAGAGATGTGAGAGCTGAATGAGACAGCACCCATTTATGACTGCCTGCTGCAGCTTTTTCATATGCCTCCCTCTAATCCAAGACTTTAATCTATTGCTTTCTATATCCATTGCTCTCTAGGTAAGATACAGGGCCCAGCAGGGCGTCACTCGTCTGGCAGTACTCAAGATGCTGGCTGTGTGGGTGCTGGCATTCCTTCTCTACGGGCCGGCCGTCATCTTTTGGGAGCTGTTGGTCGGAGAGAGCATCGTTCCCGAGGACGAGTGTTTCGCAGAGTTCTACTGCACCTGGTACTTCCTGCTCTCGGCTTCCATCTTTGAGTTCTTCTCACCGTTCATCTCCGTGGCCTTCTTCAACTTCAGCATCTATCTCAACATCCAGCGCAGGAACCGGAACAGGATGGCGCACGTGGAGGCCGAGAGGGAGGATGGCTGGAGGGTCGTGGACGGCCAGAGTTCGTCTGTTTTCTTTGTCAAAACGCGCAAGGTGTCGTCCAGTGAGCCGGCGGCCGTTTCGGCCGTCATCGAGGACAATGTGGAAGTGTCGCCGTCATCCAGCAGGGATCCCAGCAGCATGCACTCTGTTTCTTTGACAATGAAGGTGACCAATAAAAAAAGGGGATTGTTTAGAGGTTGGGTAAGGACGAGGATAGTGCGAGCGCAGGAAGCTTCCAACGCTTGTGGCCCCTGCAGAAGCGGAGGACACGCGCGGCTCTCCCGAGACAAGAAGATCGCTAAATCTCTGGCAATCATAGTGTGTGTTTTTGGGGTTTGTTGGGCACCATACACCCTCCTTATGATCATACGGGCTGTCTGCAGTGGTACATGTGTGGACAATCATTGGTACGAAGTCACATTCTGGCTGCTTTGGCTCAACTCAGCCATAAACCCTTTTCTTTATCCGCTCTGTCACAGCAGTTTTCGCCGGGCCTTTGCCAAGATTTTGTGCCCCAAGCGGCAGTCTGTTCGACCACAAGATGGAAGCCCTTCCTGCCCATGATAATCTGAAAGCAACCGTGGGGATTTAAGACTGAATACTGAACAGTGAAATAAAAGCACAACAACAACAAACTCAGCACTGAAAATCACCCTTATTTATTAACGTAGCATGTTTTGTTTGTTTAGCACTTCCATATGTTTAAAAAATGTTCTTTATCACAAACAATTAACAATGACTTGATGGTTTTAACCAGGGCAAGCGAGCTGTTGTCATTAATTATCACTTTTTGTGAAGTAATGATAGTTATTTCACTCGTTAGCTAATGTGAGTGGCATGTCACGGGGCATCCATGAAAAATATCCATCTGTGAAAAATATCCAATCGACAGTTCTGACTACATAAACGTTGTTTATCGACTACTGTATATTCCACCTCACTGACTCGCACGGTTCAGCAGAGAAGAGCTGATCTGAGACAGCATTACCATTCAGAAAAAATACACAATGAGCCCTGAGATTCACAGACAGACTTTGAAGAGAACTCATGTTACCCCAACTTATATAAATAATGTTTTTGAATGTGTTTTGTGGAATTCTTGTGGGATGTGAATGCTCTTGTTAATACATCAGTTTACAATTTACAAGGAATGAATCAATATTAAAGGGTACGCTCATTAACTGAAAACCTTGTACTCCAATGTAACTATTAAATGTTTATCGATTTTATTTTATTAAATCTCAGCTGCCAGGTCACATGGGTTTGTAACAACATGAGCGCCTATAAAAGGTGACAAAAATCAACAACTCCGCAGGGCGAAATATTGTTTTTTTATTGACTATATTATGTTGTAGCAGCCAAAAGGATGGTCATCAACAGACGCTTTGGATTCATACGTTTTGGTGTTAGGAATGTTTTAAAATTGTTTACATGATTTCATTTACAACATGTTTGAATCCCTGTAAAGGAGAATGTTGCTTATCAGCGTAAAAAAAAAATACAGTACAGAGATTTTTGACTTTTCCTGTGTGAAATGCTTCTCTTGATCTACTCAAGCCGTGTGCATTCAATGAGAAACTTTATCATTGAAGTTTATGGATTTAAGCCGTTGAACCAGCAGAGTCCAATTTCATATTCAGAGCTACGATTCAGTACCTCCCACGTTCTTTTAAATGAACTATATTGATTTCTGTGGGGAAAAACGGCTAAATCTTCCCAAAGTGTTTGACAAGATCCAAAGGCTTCAGTTTTCCAAAGGAGTTTCAGTTTGCCTGAGTACAGGAAACAAGATGTTCCGTCATTTAATATTCAAAACGTATCGGTACGTAATGATACTCTAGATTAAAGTGCCCCAGAAACACCCAGTAATCACAGAATTGTGCTTATAACTCTGAAAATCAGGTCTTACCCTGGAGCTGTCATTACGCCTCTGCGACGCCGGTCTTTTTGCTTCGGCGAATTAGTAAATGCCTTTTTTTTCAGATGGCTTCAAGAGCTCTCGATTTATCAGCGCTGTTTGGAGCTCAAGTTAATTAAAGCACAATGACAAGCATCCTCGACAGATCCTTGAATTTAAACATCTAAAATCTCTTGGCCAGGTGATGCTGTGGCTGTATATGGTGTCTAAGTGAACGAGCGGACGTGGCACGTTTATTTACATGTCGAAAGACTTCACCATTTAGAGAACAGCGTTGAAGTGACTTCTTGATATCTCCTTGACGCTTCTGGAAAAGACGCACTCTCATGTCTAGCATATAATGAGATTTATAGGTTGTTTAGCGAAAGGAACAGCCAAACATAGTCATGCCGGTTGGGAGGTGTTGGTTGGAGGCTGTAGACTATTAGCCATTGTATTTATACAGCCATTTTACAAACACTGTCAAAAGAAACTGTCGGGGTGAGAGCAGACCACCGTCCAATCAAATCAGCAGGAACTTTCCCTCCAAGCTAGCTCACTTCCTGCTGGATTATCTTCTTCTGCATTGGTGTGTGGATTCCAAGATGATGGAACACAATGACAGGAAGTAAATCTGGGGTTTAATGTCCTTTGAGAATGTTTCACAGACGTGCAGAAGGACTGACTGACTCGAGCTGGAATCATGCTTAGGGGCTTAAAGCTCAAGGCAGTTTTAAGCTTTATAAGGTACTTTAAGCATCTTCATGTCTAAATTGCTTTATGAAGGTTGCTAACCAGCAAGACTTTTCTGAAACTACTCCATGAATGAAAAATCTCATTATCTGGTATGAAATGAATTAAACTATTATCTGGTTTGGTTTTAATAAAGTGTGAACCTTCGTGATGATGCAGTGAGGGTCTATAGGATACAAAAAGGTTAAGAAATACTTGACTATATCGTCAATGAAATGGAACGTTTCCCTAACGTTTCCATGGTTACAAAAATGTTAAAATGTTCTTTGAATGTGCTTAGAACATTCAAAATGTTCTTTTTGTAGATGCTGCATTAACGATACTGCTTGTTTAGAAGAACACAAATCTGTAACCTTTTTAAAGCATTCCACTAACTACTTAAAAATACTGTTTTTGAGATATAATTTATAAATGTAATGTTCTGAGAGCGTTCATTGTTAGTCGGGTAGTATTCCCTTGCTGAGATCTCTACCGCCCAAACTTTCACCAGGATGTCCCTGGCTTTCATCAATCCCACATATGCGTATACCTAATAACCGGCAGCACCTGCGCCTCCGGAATTATGACCCAGATTTGGCAAGACCTTTGCAGTGAATGTCACAGACGTTCGCCCCATTGTTCGCTTCCCTGCACAGCAGGCACCAGCAGTCATTAAGAGTAACAGACAGCAGCAGAAAGTCGGAGGCATGATAGGGCAGTAAAGGACACAGTTTATGCCAATTTAAAATTCCACCATGCACAACAAACCCCACAGGGGGGAAGTTGCCCGTCATGGCAACATGCTGTGTTAAATACCATATATCACTTACTTAAGCCACTCCATTATATGTTGTGTTTTCACAACGAGTTTGGCGTATTTGTTACTTGGTGTTTATTTATTGACATCAGAAGTTGTGGCGTGGGTTCGATGCCATCTTGATTTGGCATCTCACGCTGCGTTTTATGCCTTTTCCTCACTAAAATTCGAGTTTGATTAAATTCACAGGGCGCAATTGATTTTTGCGACTCCAAATTTTTTCAATTTTGTTCCCCGTCAAACTTATTCGAGCAGTGTGGTTTTGGTCAATATGGAGTCATGTTGTCTATTGAGAGGTCTTATTGAGATGGCTGTATGCTACATAATTATCCCTGCTTCAAATACAACACAAGGGTGTGGAGTTGTGGCTCATTCTCGGGGCCAGAAAGTGGAAGGTTGTTCATTTGAGCTCTGCAAGAAATGATTAAAATACTTAATACTAATGCTTCATGCATTTGGATCGTCGTGAATTTAAAATGTAAAATTTTACATAACCTGTCCCTTTAACTCCAGGCTGCTGTAAGGAAAGTGTAATATAAAAATCTACTAAATGAAATTCTAATTCTTCCTTACAACTTATTTATTAATTATCGTAATTCAGGCCACTTTTGTCTAAGCGATTTTTACAAAGAAAGAAATACACCTTTTTTAGACAGACGGGCAGTTAATTTCTTCTGCTATGATCTTATATATATCTTATCCATTCTTTGACTACCTGTATATCTATAGTATGCCACATGTGTCATCATACCCAGGAATGTTAGAAACAGGCTGGATTAGTCTCATTTTCATCTTCAAACGTCTTCCACATTGGTGGTTTCATTGGTGTGTTATTGGACCTCACTACATTCATTTATTTATAACATGCTTTGATCACAGTTTCCCATTTTCACTGCTCCTGCACCAGCTAGAGGAGTTAAAAACTTCTCTGTCAGACTCTGTCTGGAACTTCACAGTGTGAGACTTCAGGCACTGCAGGTCTCGTGTGAGGCTCCTTAGTTGTAAGTGGATTAAAGCTTCTGCTAAGTGACTACATGTAATGCATGTTTCCACAGGTCATTACAGTTTAATGTACAAACCCAGTGACACACAGCTGCACTGGGTTTGTTATGGACAATGTGATCCATGACTACTTGACACACACCCAACGGGTTAACTAACCATAGAACTAGTCGGTGTATCCCTTACTGGAAGCAAACAATGGTAAAAAGAGTAAAAAAAAATTTTAAACTACCTGCAAACTACATTGACAGTGTCGCTGCAATAAACTAGCGATCTGCAGAACCTGTTGAAACCAAACTCAAACTTGATTTAAATCATCATTAGGATTTGAAATCCTTCTTGACTTGGACTGATGTAAACTCATGAAAGGTACAGCAGGCGATTCTGGAGAGCCGAACAATAGCAAGCTAGCGTTGAAAGCATAAGATCTTCCTTTCCGAGCACTCCCCAGGCACATGGGGCATCCTATCCTTAAATTCGGACCGAATGCATTGATTGGACAAACATTTTATGGTCCTGCACCATCACAGAGTTCAAAACTTCAAAAAATTAAAACCTGACCGCTGGTTACACGACAATAACTTCCTGTCATCACACAAGGTATGCTCGGCTCAGCTGCGCAACCAAGTGTCATGCTCGAAAACACAGTGGGAAACAGGAAATGATATGAATCCAGGCCGCGGGGATTCATTTGAGAGTTCTTACTACAGCAGCAGGTTACAGGGACGTGTCTGTATGATGAGATATTAGGTTATAAAGGTTGGGATACTGCTGTGTTGTGTGTCCTCTGAGAACTTACACACTGTCTAAAGTGACAATGGCATGTTTTCCACTTGCTCGCTCTTGGTTATTTTTAGCATCTTGCAGCTGTAGAGAATTTTACAATATTTTTTTTTTGCAAGCACAGTGTGCAATGGTGGAGAATATCCAAATCATTTTAAATCAAGACCCAATCAGGTCCTCTTTTCTTAAATCATCTCCATCACAATGTGAAGTTCACATTTAAATTTGTGAAAAAAATCACATTAAGCCACTTAAGGGACGAAATCCATCTCTGAAATTGGACCTTTGGGATATAAATGGGATCTGGGAGAAGCAGAGCGAAGCTTTTCCAAGGAAACGCAAAAATGCCCCGAATGTGTGAAAAGCCTCTTCTGTGCCTTATACTGGGAAAACCTCATTATAAATAATGCCGAAGGTTAAACCACTGACCGACACGGAAGAGAGCGAATGATGAAGGAAATTGTTCTGTTTTGTTGGTAAACAGCAGGTGAAAACCTTGTTCTGACTCTCAGCGGGCGAGCTGTCAGCCGCTCGGTGGGCGTTCGAACTGGACATTTGTAGGAAAATGGGACAAAAGGAAAACACAACATCATTCATCCGGACTTCGGCGTAGTTTGTTGGGGACGCTGGCAGCAGACAACCAGACTGTGATGTGTGGACGTGCTCTCGAAACTAACAGAAGCAAATGGTAAATAAACATGATAATCACTCCACATCATGTTTAAATATCACTTCTGGGTATCAGGGTACTGTAATGATCTTATAATATCAGATAAAGGCTTTGAATTAACAAGCTCCTTTGGGCACAAACATCAACAAACATGCCGGGCATTAGTGCCAGAGACGTGTCCGGCTCGGGTGCCCAAACCGGGTGGGCGTTTGGAGAGGCGTTTGAGGGTGGGTGGGAGGGAAAGAAAACAGGTCATGAAAGAGGACGACAGAAAGAAAGAAAGAAAGAAAGAAAGAAAGAAAGAACCGGGTGGGCGTTTGGAGAGGCGTTTGAGGGTGGGTGGGAGGGAAAGAAAACAGGTCATGAAAGAGGACGAAAGAAAGAAAGAAAGAAAGAAAGAAAGAGAGAGAGAGAGAGAGAGAGAGAGAGAGAGAGAGAGAGAGAGATAGATAGATAGATAGATAGATAGACACCACCTTCTCCCCGCAGACACCTGAACCCCGAGCCTCCGCAGCAGGCGGTGACCCGGACGCGCAGCGGCAGCGTTAAAGCGAGCGACCCGTGGGCGGGCCTCCCGTGAAAACCGAGAGAAAGAGCAGCGGGTCGCTTCTAACGAGTGAAGAGCAGAACACGACGGTCCCCAGAAGTGCTTTAAACATCCAGAGATCAGAGAAAATGACGGTCAGAACAAAACAGCGACCCCTGATGGCCAAACAGAGTCACTGCAGGTGAATTACAAAGTATTATATATGACAATTAATTATATTTATATAACTAGCTATATATATATATATGTGTGTGTGTGTGTGTGTGTGTGTGTGTATAACAATTGTATTTATACAACTATAATGGAGTCACTACAGTGTGTCATAAAGGGTCATGAATTACAAAATATTATATATAACAATTTATATATATATATATATATATATATATATATATATATATATATATATGTGTGTGTGTGTGTGTGTGTGTGTGTGTGTGTGTGTGTGTGTGTGTGTGTGTGTGTGTTTTTGTTCATTTAGAATATATATATATATATATATATATATATATATATATGTGTGTGTGTGTGTGTGTGTGTGTATAACAATTGTACTATATTGTAACTATAATGGAGTCACTACAGTGTGACAAAAAGGGTCATGAATTACAAAATATTATATATACAACATTATAATTATTATATAATTATAATACATTATATAATAACAATTAATATATATATATATATATATATATATATATATATATATATACATATATGTGTGTGTGTGTGCATTTAGAGTGTATGTGCATAACAATTGTATTTATACAACTATAATGATTGTTAATGGACATTTATATGCAACTTTTTTACGAAATTACGATTGATGTAATACATATATATATATATATATATATATATATTATACATAAGTAGTAATTAATATTGTAAAGATAATTAAAAAGCATTATGATTCGTTACACGGTAATATTGAGGGAAGTGACTGACGGGTGATGGTTTGCTCGCCCCTCCTCTTTCTCGCTTGCCCCGCCCACCTCCTCGCGGCCACGCCCACTTAGGTTGCATCTTTCAAAACGAGTGACGTAGGCGGAAGTGTGTGAGGGTGAGAGTCTTTCAATTCGAGATGTTTGTATCAGTGGCTTTATTAGCTGATATGAGTTGTCAGCCTTCAGGGTTTATACCTTGCAAAATGATGTAAAGTTACATACAAGCACCCAATCCTGACACAACAAATCAAACAACGCAAAACATTTATTGAATATTGTGTACAAAATTAGACAAATGAAAGTAAAATAGATTAAACAAATGAGACTTGGCCTTCGCCCCCGTTTTGGCTCTTCCACTGACCTGGTCAAATGTATCGCATGATATTTTGAACCCCGTCCCAATTTTGATTCATAGCTCACAATTCATTAATGGCTCAATTTCCACAGTTTTGAACTCACTCATTTATTGTGGTGGAAGCTCAAACTGATTTTTTTACAATACAGCTGCAATGTCAAATCGACAATTTGGTATAAAAATCGCAGCACATTGTATCTGATACATTAGATACAGCCCTGTCTAATAAAACCTGACAACAAGGAAATGAAATTCCTTATGAAAACAGTGTCCGTAACAGAAACTAACAAATTCACAGATGTGGAGTGCTTGGCAGGCATTTCCTTTTAAAGTTACATGAAGTAAAAATTAACAAGAAAGATTTTATTAGCTCAGAGGCCAAGTTACAAATGTACACAAATACAATTTAATTCAGTGCTCAATTTCACTTGCTAAATTTGAGCAGATCTTTGCGTACTTCTGCGCACTGACCTGCGATACACAATCTGTTATTTGAACATTTTACATTTCTTCAAAAGACCCCCAAAGTAAACAAGTACATTAACCCCATTAAAACAACTTAATAGTTAAGCACTGCAGAAGATTAAAAATGATTAAAAACTGTTTCTCAGGTCAGTTTTTGTACACACTGCATTTGAGACTTAAGGCATTTCATCCAAATGGGTGTAAATGCACTCTGATTCCTTGTTCACTGAGGTTTAAAAATCCTGAGGATTTTTACTAATACAAACATTTGATTATAGCTTAAAAACAGATCGCAGTATAATCGCATGCTGCAGTTTTGTAAAGATTTTACAAATCAACTCTAAACTTCACTGTATTTATTTCATACAAAATTATTTGCTGCATGCACAACTGGCTGAAAAACAATTTTTAACGCAAGATGTTTGAAAGCAAAATGCAACAGAATCAACAGGGTGGAAGGATGTAGATTACTCATGTCACAAATACCATAGAAGAGTTTAAAACTTGGGTGTTTTGAGCAAATTGGTCACAAACTGAATGACAAATCAAAGCACGGAAAAGATAAATGAAACTGATTTCATTCATAATACCTACAAACACTTAAAACAAGGTCACTCGATCTCTTTGGTGAATCTAACAGAGCAGTTACGCCTGTGTGAAAGCTCTGGTCTGATTTCATTATTACTAAATCAAGTCGAATTCATTGAGCACGAACATTCATCACAATCAACTCAACGAAGTTGAAATGTAAAACGATACATTCAGATGAGTTCAGCCACTCGGCACCTAAACTTTAAGATCTGATTGATCTGCGTCAACAGGCTAGTTTATATATGTATTAACATCAAGTCAAAAACGTCTTGACGTTTACTTACGACTGAAACATACATAACACTAAATGTATTAAAGACAAACGATTATAAGCTTTTTAAAGGACACCCCTAAAGATTTTCAAGAAGCACTGAGGCATTGTGGGCGAGTAATCGTTTAGAAATCATTTCCACCCTGTTTACCTGGTTGGCAAAGCACAAAACAGAATGGGCGTGTTAAGCGACAGCTGTCAGTTATGGGCTATAGTGCACTACAGAACATGAACTCCCTGTCAGAGCATCCCATAATAATCCCCCCATTCATAAACCTGCAGCGACAAGAGTATGCATGATTCAATTTCTTAAATATGCAATTCCTGTCACAGGTTTATACAACTACGCTCTAATTTCATACTATTTGACTGGTTCTGTGGTGGTGTTTTGCTGACAACACAACAGCTGGCGGAAATACTACTCATTAACGAACTATGGCAGAAAAATAGCACAGTTTGCATCATTCACGATCGACTAGCTTTAAAAACGAGGTCCGTAAAAATAAGGGGTTGAGGGATGAAAGTTAAGAACTCATGATTGAAGAATACAAAAAGTAGTGGCTCTAAAACAGACTGAATTGTGGGAAGGAAAATACTAAAGGTTTCAAACGTCCATCACATGACGGCACATTCTCTGGGTTGAGTCTTTGGATCTCCCTGAAAAAAAAAAAAAAAGAGCAAAAGATAAACAGATCTGACACAAACGTTTCTGAAGGTTCTGCACCATTACCAAAAATAATGACGCCTCAGTTCTTCTGTGAAGCTTCTACTTGAGCTTTGGGATGGATGATGTGTTTAACAAACCTGCTGATGGAAGAGATCTTCCTCTCCAAAGTCTTCCTCCTCATCATCACCATTCTCCAGCTCTATCACTTTTTTCATGACGGTTCGTTTTGCCACTTCCTGGAATCAAAGTAGTTCCATGTGAGATGCACAAAATGCTTCCGAAGCATGAATAAACCAATCAGATCGCAGGAATCCATACCTCTCCATTGGAATTGACCAATGAGGTGAGAATATTCTCCCCGGTGCCCCAGGAGCTCTGGCTCTTCCACAGCAGGTCTGAGGGGGGGCTGTGGGACATGCCCGCATCGGCACTCCACACCTTTCAAACGTAAAATCAGATAAACATCTGATTGTGTATTTAATGTTCCAAGATGTTAAAAAAAAAAAGTTTGTGGTCTCATTCACTTACAGTGACTGTCTGACCGGCTTTCAGGACAAACTTGGGGCTGAACTTGTAGGCGATTTCATCTTCATCTCCAATCTGTCTCTTCAGGCGCCAGCTGCCCAGAGACTGATCCTACATTTGGGAGAAAGAACAAACAAGTTTTTATCCAAACGTCCTCTGTAAAGGCATTTTTTCACCAGTTGGAACAGTTTATTTAACCAAGGGTGATAACGTTTGGTTCACATGCAATTCTCACCTTCTCAGAGTTGTTCTTGAGGGTGACTGATTTTCCCTCCAAGTCGATCTCCTCGATACTGACGCTGCCCGTGGCTTCTGCCTTCTGGCTGATCTGAACTTTGGGGGCAGCGGTGGACGCTTCCTCAAGCTCCACCCGCTTTCTCTTTGCACGGGTGGTACGAGACGAACTGCTGCTGGCCATGGAGCGAGACACCATCACCCGTGAGGACTGACTGGGGGACAATTTCAGCCTGGAGGAGATGAAATTAAGATTTTACGCTCAAAAAAAAAACATGCCACCATTAAAAGCAAGAACGACTAACGGGCAACTGCACCTTAAAAATAAACGTTACACAACTGTCTTGTCTTACCTTTTCTTCATATTATCTCAGATGGCCCAAATGTCTCAACTGAAGAACATTTTTTAATTCTCATTCTGGAATATGGTCATGCAGCCAGCCCAACATTTTCAAAAAGTTCTCTCCGTTCTCTTTCAGTAATGTTATATATCATATGTTATTCTTAAGTTGTTAGTGGAATGTTTTTAAAACATTACAGAATTAAAATGTTTAAATAACATTCTTATAACCAAAAAAATAAATACAGCAACTGGATGCTTTGAGCATTCCTAAAACTAAATAACATTAACATTTGTTACTTAATAGAAATGTTAGGGAAACATTCTTACAACCAAAAATTGTCAGCTGAAATTGGTGCCTTCATGCTAAATGAGCAATAAATTGTTTGGTTTTATATGCTAAAGTGCAACTCTGCCTAGTGTCTGTCTGCAACACTCATCTGTTATGCGTTCGCTCACGTGCAAGCAGATGAAGTAATTATCATTCCAGCGTGACATTTTAAAACCCACGGAACGTCTCCGGCACTCAGGTATGAAGTGCAAAAATGTGAAGTGGATTTACGGTATGTTACAAGTGGTGGGTGTCTGTGAAAATAACAGTGTGACGTTGAGCAGTAACAACCGACTGCTATGATAACATCGGCAGCAGGAGACGTGTGTATCTGCCTGGAGGGATGGAAAACACTTGAACAGCAGGATGTTCAACAGAGCTTCAGGCCTTGAGCGTGCTTTAACGTGTTTTAAAAGTCCAAACCACTGCTTACATAGACAGCACTTTTAGCCATAGGCCAGTTTGAGAAACTACTGCTTCAAAATCTAGTGCCTACATAGGCAGCATCTGTAAGCATTGCAAACGTTCAAACGCACTGCAAAATCTAATACAAGGCCTCATGTAGGGCAAGCTTAAACAGATTTCAAAACCTTCTTCTGCATTATTGGCACCTTTAAACACATTTTCAAACCTAGTAAGCATTCCTGAGCCGAAGATGCTGACTAGGTAGGCAGCTGGGAACCTTTTGAAATGCAGCCGCGCATTCTTGCCATTTTTAACTAATACCAGCTTTGAGTGATGCGAGACTCAAAGCTAGAATTATGAACAAATGGACCTGAAGACTGAAACAACAGGCATGTCACAGGTGTGCTCTCTCTCACCTGTCCTCTTCTCCCTCCAGCAGCTTCCTGTAGGCATTGATCTCCATGTCCAGCGCCAGTTTGACGTCCAGCAGCTCCTGGTACTCGTTCAGCTGCTGCTGCATGCACTCTCTCAGCTCGGCCATCTCACGCTCGTTGGCGTCCAGCTGTCGGCGGTACTTCTCTCTGTCGCTGGACAGCAGCTCCTCTAGCTCGCGGATGCGCTCTCCAGCGGCAGCCGCCTGCGGATGAACAAACACTCCTCATCAATTTACAGAAGCCTGTGTTTGTGACAGAACTGTGCAGCGTTTTGTATTCTAATGTGGAGAAGACTCATCTCCAGAAGAGATCATCTGTGAACGTTAGTCATTAGCTTTAATGAAAACAACGGCCAATTTCCACTTTATGTGCATAATGTAACAGATGTAAGAATTTAGTAAAACAAAATGGCAGTACTAGTAGAAGTCATCAAAATGTGTCTGTGTGATTTTAGCCCAAACAAAACAAGCAAGTGTGCATACTTACTCCATAGATGCACCTCTGGCGTATAATTTAAAGTATGATATGACGCACACTACACTAATCTGGTATACTAAATAAGAAGTCAAGACTGAGAGATTCAGTCACTTGGAAGTCCTGTATGATAAAGCTCAACATCATATCTGTTATCACTGTAGGGTGTGTGTACCTGTTTTTGCAGGGCGCTGAGCTGATAGTTCAGGCCCTCGATTCTCATGTGAGCTTCCTGCAGCTCCTCACGAGCGCTCAGCACCGCCTTATCATTCAGGTCTGACGACACCTTCGCGTTATCCAGCTGTAAAGAGGAATAAAGGTGCTCATTGTTTACTCTGCCCTATATAAGCTAGGCACACTAAATAAACCTCAGGCAGGTGGACCAAAACGTGATCATGAACTAACTATAAATAGTAATGTTACTAATTGTACTGTATTATATGTATAGAAATATATATATATATATATATTTCTATAAAGTAGCTTGGCTGTTTACAGAATGAACAAAAAATGCCATTTTTTTTCAGTACCTTGGCTCTGAAGGTCTGCTGCAGCTCTTCTTTGTAGATCTGCACCTGTTCCTCATGCTGTCTGCGCAGGTCTTGCAGCGCCTGCGCGAGTTTGAACTCGTAGTCCTGCTGCATGCCGCTGTCCACCTCCACCATGCGCTTGTCGTGACGTCTGCGTGTCTCACGCACCTCCTGCGCGATACATTCGCACCAACCGTCAGAACCGACCTTTGACCTGTGCTCTCACTGGTCAAGTGCTGGTTAGAAGTACTGACCTCTTCAAACATGTTCTTCCTGAACTCCAGCTCCTCGGACAGACTCTGGCAGCGGTTCTCCAGGTCCACTCTCATCAGAGTCTCCGCCTCCAGCTGCTTCTTGGCTACTGTGTGAGCATCTTCAGCCTGGAGGGATGAAGAAAACATCTCCATGATGCTCATTTCTGGGGTGGAGAACGAGGGATCTCAGATGTGAATGGCTTACTTTGGCTAGCTGAGCCTTCAGGTCGGCCAGTTCGTCAGACAGGGCTTTGTTTTCACTGCGAGTTGTGTTCAGCGCGGCCTCGTTCTTGTTGAACTGAGCTTCCAGTTCTTTAATGCGGACCAGAGCCAAAGCCAGATCTCCATCCTTCTTCTTATAGCTGCAAAACAACATCAATCTGTAAATCTTCTGATTTTATGATAACAGGTTCATTTTTGTTTGTCAAATTCAACCTGTAAATCTTTTAATTCAGTGAAAACAGGCCATTTTTGCTTGTAAAATGTCAATTTGTAACTTACCGATTTAATGAAAACTGGTGAAATAAAGTGGAAACTGAGTTCTGGATGCTGATTGGTCAACAGAGCTCCAGCTGTGCTAACAAACCACACAGTAGCAACTTGGACGTGACACACCTGTACACAAGCTACTGTGTGTATAAGCACACAATGCCCACTGACAAAAGAATCAACAGAATCCTTTATTTCCGAAAACGTGATCTCTAAGCACTAAATAAATGTGAATTAATTCACGATCATGCAGCGTTACTGTGTATCGTCCCTCACGATCTTTTAAGCATAATTTATAATTACAATAAAACTATATTTGTGACCTTTAAGTGCCTTGTCGTTTAAATGAATGGAACGAAACATTTAAAACTTTATTTCTTTGTGTTTGAGATACCGAGACTTTCATGAATGGCCACGGTGACTCACGTTAGCATAAAAACCCTTTTCATGGTTCAGATAAACCCACTTACATGCGTGCCAACTGTAGGTGCATGTAATAATGCAACACTCTGCAGGCGGTTGAAGCAGTTACCCACATAGCAACACACTTCCTGTTTGAATGTGTTCATTAGCAACAAAATAAACAAGTCGGCAACAAAAGTGACTTAAGCAACCGTACGAGTGGGATGGACTTAAAAAAAAAGGTAAAAAAACAATTGTACAAATTAATATCTATAGAATAACTTCTGTTCACATTATCCTAAGCAGCATATGGAACTGGACTTACGACCGGCTAAATACCCTGAACTTGGTATAATGTGACCACAAGCTTTATGGGTAATTTGGGGGGGGGGGCTAATGGCCGTATATGGTCATTTCATTACACCAGTCACAAAGCCCTTAAAGATAATATTTAGACACAGAAGGACAGTTTTGGGGAGAACTTACTTCTTGGTGACCTCCTCGAGCTCAGAATTGGCTTTTCCGAGATTAATCTGGAGTTTGGCTCTGTCGCGGGCCGTTTCATCGAGTATACGCCTGGCATCTGCAAGTTCAGCCTCATACAGGGACTTAATCCCTGACACCTTAAGAGAGAAAAACAAACCATAACTCACAGGTTTGACCCGTCACGCCCAAAACAAACCTCAAGAGTTCAACACACACAGCTCATACATACAAGATGTGAAGGAAAACAAGATCAACTTAAAACTAGGTTAAGCTTTTATTTACTCACCGTATTTACCTAACTAACTAGTTTTAGCACAACACACCAAGTGTGAAGTTTTCCACCAGTAAAGATAGTTTTGAATTAAACAAATTGCAATAACAAACTTTAATGTCACTTCATTTTGGAGGGGGGAGCCTGACGTGGTCTCCACACAAAGGGGGAGCAGATGGCTTCAGATCGGATTCAAATTTGAAAGCCCTCGGCCACACCCAGTGCCCAAGAAAACGCCCAAACAGACCAGGGGCAAAACTCAGTCCAGAAATCAAATAAA